>CANUEX010009419.1:0-13343 GCA_948099535.1 Jatropha multifida
GTTGAAGGTTCCATTAAAGTTTTTTATGTGGCTTCAAAAGAACAACTAGCTGATGTTTTTACGAAGGACTTGAGTAGCAAGTTGTTTTATCCTTTGGTTTGCAAGTTGGGCATATGTAATATCTTTGCACCAACTTGAGGGGGAGTGTAGAGATTTGTTTAATATTATCTGTGAAAGAGAGAAGAAGAAATTTTGAAACAAACAATTGGCTTGATAAATTTTCATATACGGTTGAAGGTATATATAATACACAAAAAATAGTTCAAAAAAGGAAAATAATCTCCTAATAATCTCCTAGTATCTTTCTAATATATGCACAATCTACCCCAATAATTACAAGATTCTAACACTCCCCCTCAAGCTGGAGTGTACAGGTCATATGCTCCTAGCTTGTTACAAATGTATTCAATACGAGGACCTCTAAGAGATTTTGTGAGGATATCTGCTAATTGATCGTTTGAACTAACAAAAGAGGTAGAAATACATCCTGATTCAATCTTCTGTCTGATGAAGTGGCAATCTATCTCTATATTTTTTGTCCTTTCGTGTAACACTGGATTAGAGGCAATGTGAAGTGCTGCATGATTATCGCAGATTAACTTCATCTTTTTAATTTCTCCATATTTCAATTCTTGAAGAAGTTGTTTTAGCCAAATAAGTTCACACATAGCTAGCGCCATGGCTCGGTATTCTGTTTCTGCACTTGATCTAGCTCCAACAGTTTGCTTTTTACTCTTCCAAGATATCAAATTTCCTCCAATCAGAATATAGTATCCTGAAGTAGACCGCCGATAAGAGGGAGAACCTGCCCAGTCTGCATCAGAATATCCAACAATTTGTGAGTGACCCCTATCTTCATACAACAAGCCTTGGCCAGGAGTTTCCTTAATATATCTCAGAATACAAATCACTGCATCCCAATGGCTATCACATGGAGATTGAAGAAATTGGCTAACCACGCTTAATGCAAAAGATATGTCAGGTCGTGTGATTGTAAGATAGTTTAGCTTACCAACCAATTTGCGATATCTACCAGGATCTTCTAATAACTCTCCCTGTTCAGAAATAAGTCTAACATTTGCGTCCATGGGAGTATCCACATGTTTACAATTTAGCATGCCAGTTTCTTCTAGCATATCCAGCGCATATTTTCTTTAGTAGATGCATATACCTGTCTTAGATTGAGCTACTTCGATCCCCAAGAAATACTTAAGATTTCCTAAATTTTTAGTCTGAAAGTGGCTAAACAAATGTTGTTTGAGTTGAGAAATCCCTTGATGATCATTACCTGTTATCACTATGTCATCAACATAGACCACTAGGTAGATACACTTGCTATGATCTCCATCTCCATGTCTATAAAATACTGAATGATCAGCTTCACTCCGTTTCATCCCAAATTGTTTCACAACAGCACTGAATCTTCCAAACCATGCCCTAGGAGATTGCTTTAAACCATACAGAGATCGACGTAAACGACACACTAAGCCAGATTCCCCCTGAGCAACAAAACCAGATGGTTGCTCCATATAAACTTCCTCGGCCAACTCCCCATGTAAAAAGGCATTCTTGATATCAAGCTGATGAAGGGACCAGTGATTTATAGCTGCTAGAGATATGAGAAGACAGATAGATGCAATCTTAGCCACAGGAGAGAAGGTGTCATTATAATCAAGGCCATAGATCTGAGTGTATTCCTTAGCAACAAGACGAGCTTTAAGACGATTGATTTTGCCATCTGGACTAACCTTGACAATATAAACCCAACGACAACCAACAGTACTTTTGCCAGTAGGTAATAGAACAAGATCCCAAGTTCCATTGGAATGAAGTGCAATCATCTCTTCCACCATAGCCTGACTCCACCCTGGATGTGATAATGCTTCACTCACAGTCTTAGATATAGGGACATTAGACAAGGAGGAAACAAAAGCATAATATGAAGAAGATAAACGATGATAGCTTAAAAAATTATAAATGGAGTGTGGATTCCGTGTGGAACGAATACTTTTACGGAGGGCAATAGGAAGTGGAGCTTTCTCTGCTAATGGCATGACCGGTGTAGAAGGTGATATCGGTATAGGAGATGAGTCACTGAGTAATGTACCTGCATCATGAAGAGAATTAGTAGGAGGGTCAATCTACGAAGGTCGACGTGAATAGACTTGGAGAGGGCGAGTAGTGGTTGGACCAGGAAGAGGTAGAGTAGGGACAGGAAGAGTCGCAGAAGTAGGATCTTCGTTGACCATGTGTTGTGAAAAATACGGAGAAGTCTAAAAAAATGTCACATCAGTAGCGACAAAGTATTTATAAGTGACCAGATCATAACATTTGTATCCTTTTTGGAGACGAGAATACCCTAAGAAGATACACTTGATTGATTTTGGTTAAAGTTTATCTTTTCCTGGAGTATGATCATAAATAAAACAGGTACAACCAAAAACTCGGAGAGGAAGACTATGAGAATTCTGATTTGGAAAAACAGTAGAGTGAGGACTCTGACTATTTAGAACAGAAGAAGGCATGCGATTAATGAGGAAACAGGCAGTAAGAGTGGCATCCCCCCAAAAACGTAATAGCACATTATTACTAATAAGTAAGGTATGGGCTGTTTCAATGAGGTGCTTATTCTTTCTTTCAGCAACTCCATTCTGCTGAGGAGTATGAGCACAAGAAGATTGATGCATTATTCCCTGAGAAGACATAAATTGATTAAAAGGGTGAGAAAAATACTCTCTGACATTATCACTACGTAATATTTTAATGGAAAGTCCAAATTGATTACGAATTTCAGCACAGAAAGTTTGGAAAATAGAAAATAATTCTGAACGATTTTTCATAAGAAACAACCAAGTACATCGAGAATAGTCATCAATAAAAGTGACAGTAATTAAAACCCAATGTGGAAATAACACGACTAGGACCCCATACATCTGAATGAACAACGTCAAACATAGCCGTAGCCCTATTATTGACACGCTTGGGAAAAGAGACACGAGTTTGTTTCCCAAGTTGATACGACTCACACTCAAGAGATGATAATGTAGAAAGATTGAGAACTAATTGTTTAAGCTTGATGAGATTGGGATGTCCGAAACGACGATGAAGTAGGTCAGCGGAAGCAGTGAAAGTAAGCGCGACTGTGGTTTTAGGTGAGGAAAGATAGTACAATCCTTGTAACTCATATCCTATTCCAATCATCTTCCCCGTACGTTGGTCCTGCACAAAAACATAGTTAGCTATAAAGGATACAATACAATTAAGCTGTTTGGTCAGTTTGCTAATGGAGATCAAATTATATGGACATTCAGGAGTAAATAATACTGAGGTTAGAGTAATTGAGGGAAGAGGTTGTGCTTCTCCAATTCCTTTAATTACAGTTTGGGAACCATTGGCTAAAGTGACAGTAGATGTGTTTGAAGGAACAGAGAGAGTAGAGAAAAGAGTTTCATTACCAGAGATGTGATCAGAAGCGCTAGAATCAAGCACCCAAGGATCAGGAATAGTGGATTTGGATAGACAAGCGACTGAATTACCAGACTAAGAGATGGTAGATGACTGTTGTTTAGCTTGTTGTTTAGATGTCTGAAATTGTAAATACTCACTATAGTCTGTTCCAGATAAGGTAATAGCACCAAATGCTTGATCAGGTAATGGCTTAAGTCCATATTTTGAAAATTATAGAACCGCAATTCCATATTTTGTGATGAAGCTGGGGTTACAGAGATGTGAAGGAGACAAGTAGAGACATCCTCCAAGGTGGGAATTATAGAACCTGTCAATATTTGATCTTGGACTGAACTAAGATCAGGTTGAAGACCTGAGTGCCAAAACCATGAAGAATTTATTTCTTTGTTGTTCTTGTGTAGCAGTACTTTCTGAGAAAGGCATAAGGGAATTAAATTCATCAAGTAAGGTCTCAACTTGTCTAAGATAACTAGTCATATCTTGCTGATTTTGCTGCAAGTTAACAATATCAGACACCACTTTATATATTCGCTGTATATCATTGGTATATAGTGTCTTGGCTTTGGTCCACACCTTACAACAGGTTTTGCAGGATTGAAATAAGGGAAGCAACTTAGGCTCAAGAGAATGCCAAAACAAACTACACAATTGTGCATCAATTTTAGACCATGTCGTCCTATCTTTTTTCAAAATATCAGCAGCTATTTTACTTAAATGATCATCATACCCTTGTCCCATAAACCATTATTCAACAGAAGACCACCAAAAAACATAATTGCTATTGCCTAGAAGCTTCACAGTAGTGATAATAGGTGGATTAGAGAAGAGTGGTTTAATTAAAGTACTGTCAGTCTTTTTTTTTTTTTTTTTGAATTTGGGAGAAGGTTTTGTACCTGAATAGGGATAAAAAAAGGGCTGTGAATACCTTAAGAGAGAGAGAGACAGTGCAAGGGGTGACCAGAAAAGTGATGGCTAGACTCAGGCAAACCGGTCGGAAGTGGCCATTGAAGGAGAGGTCGTCGGAAAAGGGCTCATGTGCCAGCGTGTGTGACGGAGACAGAAACCTTGCGGCGGCGCATGGCGGTCGACGACAAGGTTTCCGATGACGAAATTTAGGGTCTTGGGTCGCCGGAAGTTGGGGAACTGATCTTTGGCGGCTGTGAGATCCAACTCCTTCGGAAGATTGGTGATTTTAAGGCGGCAGTAAGGTTGCTGTAACAAGTTAGAACTGAAGTCGGGTTTTTTTGTGGAAACAGGAGAATTTGTAGAAATAAGGAGAGAAAAAATAATCAGACCACTATAGGCTCTGATATCATGTAAAAGAGAGAAAAAGAAGTTTTGAAACAAGCAATTGGCTTAATAAATTTTCATATATGGTTTAGGGTATATATAATACATAGAAAATAGGTCAAAAAAGGAAAATAATCTCCTAATAATCTCCTAGTATCTTTCTAATATATGCACAATGTACCCCAATAATTACAAGATTCTAACAAAGACCATAGTTGAAATGCAAAATGGATGCACAATGACGACTTTAGGTTAGACGAAGGAAAAGAATATGTTTCCCATGAGTTTCAGAAGTTTTGTGCAGATAATGACATAGATCATCATCAAATTGTGACTTATTCACCACAGCAAAATGGTGTTTGTGAGAGGGGATAGATTGGTTATGGAAATGGATAGATGCTTGCTGGATGAAAAGAATGTGTCAAAGAGTTCCCAGGCTAAGACAGTGTACACAGCAATTTATTTGCTAAGAGATTACATACAAAAGCAGTGAAGAAGACGACACTTGTTGAAGTTTGGTCAGGATTGTAATCAATGGCAAAACACCTCAGGATTTTTGGATCAATATGACATTCATGTTCCAGCAGTGGAAAGATCCAAGTTCGATCAAAAGGCTGAAAAAAGAATTTTCCTAGGCATGCAGCTGCTTCTACGGGTTATATGGTTTATGACCTGAATTCAAATCAAATTCAAGTGAGTAGAGATGTTGTAATTAATGTCTTTGTTCACTGGAATTGGGGATTTGAAGGTGGAAAAAGATGAGCTTGTCAATGGTCCTGTAGGATCTATTGATTATTTTTTTAATTCCTTCAGCAATTATGAATCTAACTTGGAAGTTGAGCAAAACAATGGAAATTTTCGCACTTCTCCCACTATTGAGTCAAACAACAAACTCCGCGTACTCAAAATGGGAACTCTATCAGAAATTTATGAATAGTGTAATCTTGTTCTAGTGGAACCTTCAAGCTCTTAAAAAGCATGAAGAATGGAGAAATGCAATGAAGGAGTTGAAGTTAGATTTCCAAAAAACAAACTTGTAGTTTAGTTAAGCCTGATAAGGAGAAAGTTATTAGAGTGAAGGGTTTATAGGCTCAAGCAAAATCCAAATGGGTCTATTAACAAGCATAAGGCTAGACTTGTTGTGAAGGGCTACTCACAATAACCAAGGGTAGACTTTGGTAATACCTTTGCACTTGTTGCCAGACACGAAACTATTGGACTTCTTTTGTGATGCCTTGGAAGTTGTGAATTATAAATAGTGACTTATCAGGTTGTGAATAGTACCATCCGAGAAAGAATCGGTATTTTATCCAACCCGAAAAATGTTATTTTTTATAATTAATATTTTTATAATTTATTTTAGACTTAGTATGTGTGGTTTTATTTAGTAAAACCTAAGTTATGATTTTTATGGTAGAAATTAAGTTATAGGTGAATAGTGTTTTAGCCTTTGATAGTTTTGAGTTAAATATAAATTATGGAAATTTTTAGTAGAATGAATTATCGCCTTGGATCTATGTGGCTTAATCCTATCCATTGGCCAACAACTTAGTGAGAAAGTTGTTGTGAAATTATAAAAATGCCATTGACGCTTTTGCAATTGCATTTTCTCTTTCTCCTTTTTCTTTCTCTTTTTCCTCTCTTAGCTGAATACATCCTCTCCCTCTCCTCTCATTTCTTTCCTCAATTCATACTAAGAAACACACAAATTAGACTTTAACTACTTGAATTAAACTATCGAACATGAAGGTTATTGTTAGTTCTTAAAGATTTGACCGTGGTTTCCAAGAAAATCCAAGAAAAGGTATAGTGCATGTAAGTTATCTTTGAATTTTTTTTAGTTAGATTTTTGGTTTGTGATGGGGTTTTGATTCATTCTTCTCCTAATATGATTTATTGTATTTCTTTGTATGAATTTTGAGTTGGTTTCCTTTCTTTGGCTAGAAATTGGGGAACCCTCAAAATTGGACAAACAAAAAGCTAAGTCTTGAGGTTTGGGATCTCTAACTTGTTAGAAGTTGCAATTTAAGGTTTGTGCTCTCATTTCTCATCTCCCCTTTTCAATTCAAGTTTTTGAAATTCTAGGTTTATGACTTTTATGGGTGATTTTGTGAAATTGGATAAATTGTGTTGATTGGTTGATTAATTGTGTTATTGGAGACTTGTTAAATGTTGTAGCATGTTTGGTTTGATGAGAAAACTTCCCTTCCCGTTTGGCCAAACCATTTAGGAGGTTATGGCATGTGTTTTTCTTGATTTTTAATTAGTGAATCTTCTTCTAAATTGTTGTTAAGAATGTGGTTCTAAATTGGTGTTAATGTCTTGGATAAATTCTTAGAATTTTGGAATTTTCTGTGACCTAAAATTGGGGATTTTGGGAACTCTTGAAGAACTTTGTGTGATTTGAGTTTGATTATGTTTCTAAATGATAGGTCAAGGTTTTAAATGATTGTATTCTAGAAAGAAGGATTAATTATGTGAAATATATGCTTTAACCGAATAGGCCATGTTAATTCTCATTATGAGTTCACTTTTTTAATTGGTCATGTGTGCTAAGATTTTATGTTTTGAAAAATTGAGAATTTGAATTATAGTATGGATTCTAAGCTTCCTCGACTATAAGAAAAATATGAATTTGTTGAGTGTTTTACATGTAGAAGAAGCTTTTCAAAAAGTAACCTTAACTTGTATTTTGGCTTACATAATGAAAATTATTTTTGGGAATTTATCTTAGAGAATGTAAGAACCTTGGTACTTGGTATATGTGAATGAAATACATGTAATTTTGAGAATTTATGATGGAGTATGATTATGTGTGTTGGATATGGATTTAATGCTTAAATAGAATTCTTGTCAAATTTCATGTGATTGAAATGCTCATTTGGGATTTGTGAGTTCCCATGAGTTGATATATGTGACTCTTCATGTATTTGGGCTTATTAAAAGTTGGTGGTCACTTGCAAGTTTATGATATCCTACGAGTTGGCAAATATGACTTTTCAAGTGTTTAGCTATGGTTTAAGTGCTTGCTAGCCTATTAATAGTTATAAGGAACTCTATTATTAATTTCTTTTGCATGCTTGCTTGAAATAAGGAAAAGCTATGTTCTGCATGTAAGTATGGGGATCTATGAATTTGAGTATATTGGCTTCACTTTCTTGGATGTAATGGATATAGGAATTCCATGTGATTCATGATTTGAGTTGCATGTGAAATGAGAAAAGTTATGAAAAGCTATGAATAAATGAAAGTGTGAAGTTTTTGAGAAGATAAGCTTAATAAATAAACATGATTTTGGATTCTTATATATACTTGATATGAATTAAATGTCTTGATATTTAGTAATTATTGCTACTTGGATTTGGATATGATTTTATGATTTGGCATTTGGTGCCCTCTGCTTGAGCGGATGCGCTCATCTGTCTCTCTTATAGCTTTTAAAGCCCTCTAAGACTCTGCTTCTGTTTTCCCTTACCTATTGTTGATTCTTTAAGTATGCATAAGGCCATTATATAAAAATGAAAAAAATATTTAAGAACTAATGTGATAAACATTTGGAACTCTTTTAACTCATAATTGGTGTAATTAATTGTATAAGCATGTTACTCTTGATTAAAGTGCTATGAATGAAACATATGGTAGAAGTATGTGATCATCTTATATGAAAGTGTTCGAATGGTTTTTAATTAACTACATGCTTTATGCCTTGGGAATTATTATTGAGCTATTTTAATGGTTTTATGGAAAACCTTTTTGTGAATGCTACTTTAGATGTCTTAATTTAAGATTTTGAAGTGTGTGTATTATGTCTTAGAACTTTTATATTATGTGAATGTCTTGGTATGTATGATAAATAGAAATGTTGAAAGAAACACTTTATGGATAATATTAAGATTTGATATTGATTATGTCTTTGGTATGGAGTTGATATGTTGAGAGAGTATATGAATAAGTACATGCAATATAAGTCTAAAATGGAATTTGTAGATGTCTTCTGGATCCCAGCATCCGACAGATGAGGTGGAGAGTTATGTCCCTCCTAGTGCAAGCTCTTCTGCTGGTCTCCCAAAGCCATGTCAAGATGCTTTCTTGCAGCAGCTTGCTGATATGTTGAGGCAGGTTGCGGGAGTTGTTCCTCAGGTTCCAGTTCACATTCCAACTCGTCCCCCTATTGAGAAGTTGTGTAAGTATGGAGCAGTTGAGTTTAAGGGTATGAGAGAGGATAATGCATCTGCAGTAGAGTACTGGTTAGAGAGCACTGAGAGAGTGTTACAGCAAATTCAGTGTTCTTCTAAGGATAGTTTAGTCTGTGCAGTCTCATTGCTGCAGGAGGAAGCATATCATTGGTGGGATTTGTCTCACAAGATGTTAAACCAGAGCAGAGGACTTGGGATTTCTTCGCAGATGATGAGTTCAGGAATAAATACGTAGGATATTTGTTTATAGAGGAGAAGAAAAGAGAGTTTCTAGAGTTGAGACAGGGCAGATTGACTGTTAGTGAGTATGAGAGAGATTTCATTCAGCTTAGCAAGTATGCTAAGGAGTTGATCCCTACAGACGCTGAGAGGTGTAAAAGGTTTGAGAAGGGGCTGCATAATGATATCAGGATTCAAATTACTAATCCAATCAGAGATTTTTCAGCTTTAGTGACTGCTGCCTTGGGTCTTGAGCAGGTCAGGGAAGATGAACAGAGGGCGAAACAGTGTAGTCAGCATAAGAGGTTTGAGGGTTTTGCTATAGGTCAGTCATCTATTGCACAGCCGGGTAGTAAGAGACACAGGGGTGCACAACTAGCTAAGTTCAGAAATAAGTACATTGGAGATTTGTTTACAGATGAGAAGAGAAGAGAGTTTTTGGAGTTGAGACAAGGCAGACTGACTGTTAGTGAGTACGAGAGAGAGTTCACTCGGCTTAGCAGGTATGTTGAGGAGGTGGTCCCTACAGAGGCTGAGAGGTGTAAGAGGTTTGAAAAGGGGCTACATAATGAGATTAGGATTCACCTTATTGCTCATCGGATTACAGAGTTTTCAGCTTTAGTGACTGCTGCCTTAGATCTTGAGCAGGTTAGGAATGATACGCTAAGTAGGAGACAACACAATCAACATAAGAGGTTTTAAGGTTCTGCAATAGGTCAGTCATCTGCTGCACAGTCGGGCAATAAGAGACATGGTTCACATTCTATTGGGCAGACACACAGTCAGCATCAGGGTCAGAGCTTTTCAGGTAGATCAGTTTCTCCAACCACCTCGGTTGCTAGTGCTGGGGGCACTTGCAAAAGTGATATACCAATTTGTGGACAGTGTAGTCGAAGGCATGCGGGTGTATGTCTAAGAGTATCAGGGGCTTGTTTCAGGTGTGGGTCTTCTGAGCATATGATTAGAGATTGTCCTAGAGCTCTGGTAGTGTCAGCTCCACAGACTATGAGATTTGTTCCAGTTGTTTCCAGAGGCAGGGGTAAAGGCTGAGGTGATTCAATTGGTACTGGGGGTCGTAGACCAGCTTCGAAGACTATTGACAGGCTTCATTCTAGAGCACCAGCCAGACCATATGCCATCAGGGCGAGGAACATGATCAGAGAAAGCATATACAGGTGAAGTATCATGCTATTAGGCGAGCAGAGAAAGAAGGTGAAGTTCTCTTGTCCACTGCAGTTCGAATGATCAACTGGCTAATATTTTAACAAAATCTCTAGGAGAGGCTCATTTTGAAGAATTAAGGGAAAAGTTGGAGTGGTAAAGTATTAAGAATTTTCGTAATAGCACTTATGTTTTAGTAGTTTTAGTAACAATCTATAATGCTAAGGGAGAGGATGAAGCACCAGAAGAGCTTGATCCCGAAGAAATGATCCGAGTCTAGAAAGTGCAACCCTTAGCACCTTTTTTCACATTTTTGGCAAAATGGGACCCATGAGCACATCTCGAGTTTGCCCGAGACATGCCTCGGTGTCCTAAAACACTCTATACATCACTCGGATCAATTTCATGAAAATCAGATCAGTTCGCTGGTGGGGGCCACAATGACCGTAGTGGGGGCCATTCATGGGGCCCATCAGTGATTCTTAGGGGACCTATCAGCGGTGATGACATTTCTCATGGTAGAATAAGTTCGAAACATCCAGTTGATTTGATTTTTCAACTACTAATCCTAGGGTAAGTAATCGGATCCATCAGATCGTTTTCACGTTTTTGGGGTTCGTGCCAAAACAGAGTCCAGAAATGCATCTCAAGTGCACCCAAAATAAATTTTCATGACTTATGTCGATGCACGTGCCATATGAACCGATTTCATAAAAAATCGAAAACCAGATCATTTATGGGGCCCACATGCCATATAGGTAGTGAATAGTGCTAAACACCCATTTGCCTATAAATTCATCTCTAACTTTAGGGTTAAAGGGTTGGCCTTTTCTTGATTGGGGCAATTGTGAATTGAGAGAAAAATAAGAACAAAAAAACACAAATACAACAAATCAAAAACACATTTTAAACTCAATTTCTTCACAAAAATCTTAAGAGTTATTTTAGTTTAATTGTGTAATAGATTGTTTCTAGAATAGTCAGCGAGTTTTACTTGCACAAACACTTCTAGAAACGAAATGAAATTAAACACAAGTTCGAATCATCTTCAAAGATCAAGTGTTTTTTAGGTGTTCTTCATCAATCTTCAAGCAAATCAATGATTTTTCTCCAAAACCAAGTAAACTGAGAGTCTAAACTTCATCTCTTGTATAATTCCATTTTATTTTGTTATTAAATTATCAAAAATTGGGTCATTTGCGAGAAGAACCCGCAAAAATCCAGTTTTGCAGAAATTTGCAGCTTTCTGGGGCAATCTGGCACAGGGCACTTCAATATGGCATGCACCAAAAGCAAGTGGCTCACGCTAGTTGCATCTGGCTTGTGTCACTTTAGCCCATAAATCTGTTGATTTTTTATTTTCTAATATTTTTAGATTTTTTGACGTTTATGAACTCCAATTATGTTGATATGGGACGAAAGTCACTTTCAGTGATGTGAGAATATTAACTCAAAAGCCAAATAACTTAAAAAATATCAAATTGTGCCTAGATTCTGAGATTGAAGTGGGTTAGGCCAAAGGGTCCAAAATCCATGTTTGATCCGGATAAGCATGTTAATGATTTTAATCTTGTTTCTTGGAATGATTTGTGAATTTTTTTTCATATAACAAGGTGAATATTGTGATCATGAGCTTGAAATAATATTAAAATTATTATATTTTTTATTTTTACAATTTTTTATTTATGCACATTTAATTATTGTACTATAACATATATTATATATTGTTTTTCTAATTCACTAACATCTCTAATATTTCTGACATCAAGTTACATTTTGTCATTTTATTATATATTGTTTATTTTGAATAATTTATTTTTTTGTTGAACTAATATTTGTGTTTTGATGATTTTTAGTCAATTCTTGCATAAATAATGTTGTTTGAATGTTTGAGTGTGTTATATTTGTTGAATATATTTGTTTTAATTTCTCAGTTTAATATAATTTATTTAATAAGTTTGTAATAATTTTATTAATATTGATTTTTATTAATTAAATGAAAAATGGAAATATGTAATGGGATAAATGGGGTAGAATGTATTTTAATAGGAAGAATTGTAATTCTTTTATCCTCCCTCTTTTTTTATGGATGTTTAATTTTCATGTTGGATGAATGTTTTAAATGTAATAATTTGCTTGAATGACATCATTTTTAAAATTGCATAAAATATTTTTCATCGCAAATTAAATTAATACCGCAATTAATAAATAACGAATATTTAGACAACTAGGAGGTCGGTTTTAGACCGAACAGAATGGGTGCCTAACACCTTCCCATATTTGTACCCAACTTCCGAATTCACTATGGTTAAAACTAGATTAGTTAGTTCCAAAGAATTAATTAATCCAAGAAATTTTTCCCCAATTTAGTAAAATAGAGTGGCAACTCCAAACATTTTTAAAACCTTATCAAAGTAAGGAAACATTTTTCTGAGATTTAAAATGGGATTGGATAAAATAATATATGTTAATTAAAATGAACCGAGCCCATTTGATTCAGTTTACTGGAGTAACTCTCGAGAAAGCCATGAGACACTGTGCGGAAGCCACATCATCCTCAGCCTGGCAACTCTGCTAAGGATTGATAGAGAGTTAACTCCTTTAGTTGTCCAAATATTCACATTTATTAATTATGTTATTAATTTAAATTACATTTAAATTTTATACATTTATAAACGTCATTCATGCATTTAATCTCTTCTTCATCCTCATTTCTATCCATCACCTTTCGTGTAACACCTGCCGCCCAATCCCAGAGAACCTGACGGCGGATGCCACATTCGGTGTTGGAGCACCGACCTATATCACTTATTAGTTCTAAATCACATATTAGAAGTGGTTAATTATTCATAAGGAGACAAGTACTTAAATTTTTTTTAATAACATTTTTCTTTTAAAATAAATCAAAGCTTAGGGAAATCCCTATGATAAATTTCGCAAGAGTTTCCCCTAAAAATTGACTTGCCACACAAAGAAAAATATACACACTCTTCCAATATAATTGTCTCC
>CANUEX010009464.1:0-12121 GCA_948099535.1 Jatropha multifida
CAAATAATTCTCTTCCAAATATTATTTAACTCCACCAATTTATTAAATTAACTCCATCAAAATAATTCCTCAATTATTTCTTAATATACTACACTAGAAAACACTATTCATCAAATACTTAAATTCTCCAAAAATATTCATGAAATATTTTCCACCCACTTAAATCATATAAACATACTCCATATATATTAAATGAAATATTAGACATGCATAGTAATTTTTTCGGACCAAAATAATACCCAGTACCGGACTGGTATTACTATTCATAGACCTGCAAACTACTATTCATTGATAATTTATTACTTACTTTATCATGAAAAATTTATATCTTAACTTTAATTAATTAAGAGGAATCACATAAAATCTAATTAACTCCACAAATATTAATTATGTTCAATATCATTATCGGGTCTAAAAAAAATATTATTTCTCTTTCGGCCGATACCATTCTTGACTCGAACCAAATAATACCATTTTAAGATCCAAAATTTCGGGGCATTACAAAAATGCTATTTTGAGTCTAAGAACTTCTAGAGTTTTCCTACACAAAATGTTAGTTTTGCTGCATATAAAAATTTGCTCTGGCGATCGCTATTAGTCTGTTAGCTCAGCATGTATATAAGAATTGAATTTGAATTTCTAAAAGATGACATTTGTGTTTTTGTGCGATTGTGCATGTACCTAACAGGTGATTGCCCAATCCAGAGGAGGTTGAGGGACCTTAGTTTAGTGGCAGGAATTATGCAGAGGTACCCTACTGTTGCTAAGATGATAACCTTTATTGGCTTGCATTTTATGGTTGGGATAGGGAGCCCTAATGCCTATTTCCAATTGTGGAGGGCATTGATAGAGAGATGGTGGGATACTACCAACACTTTCCACACAACTATTGGTGAGTGAACCCTTACTCCTTTCGAGTTTGTGGTCTTGATAGGGATTCACTTTGGCTCCTGTCCACTGGACATGGACTCTTCCATGTTCACGCCCAAGCATTTAATAGATTTATTGGGTTTTGCTCTGGAGCTCTATCCTAACAAATCATATCGATGTAGCACTCTCTGCGAGTAGGTAAGGGAGTTAAGTCGAGAGGAAGGTGATAGAGCTACCACTTGGTGACTGACTCGTAACTCTCCCCTTCTGATTTTAGGATGCACTATTGCACATGACTGGACAAACTACATAATCCTCTCCCTTGTGGCATCCTTAGTTGACTTGGGGCTACTTGGAGAGTTTGATTATAGCGGTGCCTTCATGGCATCGATGTATAATGACACGAATAGGCAGAATCATCGTGGCTGGACCAGAATAGGAGGCACTACACACATTTGGGAGGTTTGTTCATTTTCTTTGTGCAATTATTTTTTTATTCTGAGATTTCTAATTTTTTATTTTGCAGGCTTGGGCTTTCTTCCTCTTCCATTTTCTTGCCCCTGTGCTGACCCAGGATGTACCATTAGAGATCCCTGTGATGCGCCACTTCAGACCGCCTTTGATAAGGTAGCACACTAGGGAGAGCCATCGCGTCCTGAGGAGGAGGTTTAATGATCTATCTATAGCTTAAGTGAGTCCTGATTGACACATTAATTATCTCCCTGAGTCATAATTTGATTATGACTTCTGGGGGTGTTTACTCTTTATAGGTGAGGATCTGTATGATCCACTAGTTTTTGGAGGCTTCTTTGGAGGGGAACTTATGTCAAGCCTACGAGATGACATATAGTCGGGTATTCTTGATGTGTGGGCCGATCAAGCATTACTATTTAGGTGAGCGAGTCTACCATCAAATAATGGGCTTGTACCAAATTTGACCAACCCTCCGGTGGACATGCTGGATGGTATTGACATTGAGAACCAAAATGTGAAGGCCAGGGGAGAGTTGATCGAGCCCTTCCTCTTGCTTGGGAACACCTATGCAGACTGAGTTGTTACCACCTTGGCCCCTCGAGTAAAGTCTCCTCTGGACATGACCTCGGGCACAGGGACTAGGTCGAATTCTCAGAGACAGGGTAGTGGTGTAGAGACTATAGAGGATTTTGATTTTGACATAGACCCAAAGACCATTTTTAATATGGGAGAGGGTATGGGGGTTGGATTCAGTTTGATTGGTCATTTAGCTTTGACGGGGACCTCCGCGGGTGGTGGATCATCTTTGTTTGGTCATGCTCCTACTTTTAGGAGTTCTTGGTTCAGTAATATTCTCCTTCTCCTGAGGCCAAAATCGCAAGAGAGATTCCCTTATTTTGATTCGGGAAGGAACACCTATTACGCAGTGCCCAAGGGTGTGCCTGACGGTTGGCCAACGTACCCTACTAATATGCCAATAAGTCTCTCTTCTCTCCTCTGTATTACTGTTTCAAGCTAACTCTTGATACTAGTCACTGACTCTTTTTCTGGTTTACTTATAGCCAACAATTGAGTGGGCTCAAGAGATCTCTATTGCTGTGGGGCATCTTCGAGTGGCCCTTTCTAATTCCCTTACTTGTGAAAGGATGACAAAAACACAGTAGAAAAAGAGAGGAGCAATCAAGGAAGCGTAGGTAGTACGATTTCCTTGAACCTATCATATGTTTATTGCCGCTGGTTGCCATTTTAGTACATTTTGGGTTGGTGCGCCCAGGTTCGACCACTGAATATTTATTATAGGATCTATTTAGCCTTTTTATTCACTAACTTTTTTGTTTTATTCTTACATGTTTGCTTTGCTTTGTCATATGTGTTTGCACTGAATGCTTGAACTTGTGATCGCACTAGTCATCTGTATGTGAATGCTGCACTGATTGCTTATTTTGGGTCTGCTTTGGTGCTAATCGCCCTATTGTGACCGTTTTGGCGCTGGTCGCATTATTTTGAAAATCTTAGCATTGATTGCCCTATTTGATTGAATTTTTACTGCTCGCCCTGTTTTGAGTCTAGTGGCCCTGATTATCCTGTTTGTTGGATGTTGTGGCGCTAATCGCCTTATTTTGAGTGAGGTGGCACTGATTGCCTTGTCGTGTGAGTTGGCACTGATCACCTTGTTTTGTGACTGTTTTGATGCTAGTTTCCATGTTCTAAGTGTCTTGGCGCTGGTCGCCCTATTTGACTATTTTGGCATTGGTCGCTCTATTCTGAGTGTTTTCACATTGACTGCCCTATTTGTTGGACTTTTACACTGAATTGCCTATTTCTTTTTGGATATAATTTGACATGAAATCATTATTAGTTTTAAGCAAAAGTAATTATGCATGATGTGTGACATGCCACTTCTGATTGTCCGGCTTTATTTTTGAGAGAGAGTGTCTGTGGAAATTCTAGGCTGGCTTACCAATGGCCCTTTGGGCTTTGCTCTAATCTTCTTCTCTTTATTTTCTTTCTCTTCTTTTTTTAGTTTGTGGATAGATCAGTGTCGGTTGCCTAGAATCGGTGCCATTGTCCCCCAAAATGGTGCCAATTTTAGCATGACTGGCGCCAGCGCGTCCTAGGGGTGGATGGTTAAAACCTTATAAATACCTCATTTATGGCTTCACAAAGTTGTCATTTTATGCTTAGGGGCTTGATTTTTCCTAATTTTCACACACTTTACCAAAAAATGGAGCCATTCATCAGCTACAACATGTAAAGTTGGACCAAGAGGTTAACAAAAGTTGAGAAAATAAATTTGAGTTGGTATGGTATGGCTTCATTGGTGACACTAAGAGGCTTGCCGATAGATCAAGCTTTTACAGATGCATGTCTGCACCTCTGGGATGCACAGGTTCATGTGTTTCAGTTTGGTACACATTTTCAAGAGATGTGACTGACATATGAGGAATTTACAACTCCATTAGGTAGCAATTCTATGAGGGCTCTGGTGGCTACATCGACTGAGATCGAGTTTTTTAAGAGTTTCATGAGGATGTTGGGTCTCTTTGTAGTAGAGGCTAGGGAGCTAGTAGTGGAGGATTGGGTAAATCTGGCTGGGCTGGTTGAGCGACATCTGGATCCACTCAAGTTTCTTAACTAGGAGAACTAGAGGTTTAGGACTCAAGCTTTGGTTTTTTGCCTAGTGAGCACTGGAATACAGACTGGTTCAATAGGCTGAAGAGATTTAAGAGTGGCAGACTTGGTCCTTCAGATGGAGCGAGGTGTCGAGATCACCAGTATGGCCTTGGCAGAGACTATTCTGAGCCTCGACCGAGCTTATAGGTTAGAAGGGATCTAGTAAGCTAGTTTGATCCTACTTTAGGTAAGAATTCTCAAGCTAAATTATTCCTTTTTGTACTTGGATAGGGTGCTTTTCTAAAAAAGGCTTACGTTCAAGTTGCATACGAATGCTTGTCTTAGGTTTTGAGTAGTGGGGATAAGGTTGGGTCTTGCATGTTTTGGAAAAGACTTGAATTGTTCTAGTTAAGGTAGATGGATCTGTCTGGGTAAAGGATTATGCATGTGAACGTCTGTTTCCTTTTTGTGTTATGGTGCAATGTCTAATCTTGTAGGTTTTATTGAGGGATCATCTGAGTGTAGTGGAGTCACCACGACGTCATCCATATGAGCCATCATAGTATTGATCTAAGAGAGAGCCATCATAGTATTGATCTAAGCGAGTCATGGTGAGACTTGGCTTAGAAGATGAGTGGCTGAAGTGGTTGCTGGTGTTGAGGACGAATAAGATTTTATAGAGGTTTGATTGCTATGAGATTGGTAGGTTTTTGGTTTGGTCAGCTAGATACTGGGTAGCTTATTTGCTAGGCTTGGATAGGTCACATTCTATCCCAATTCTAAGTTGATAAGGTAGATGGGCCATGTTCAGGGGTTGCCACCAGTCAGAGCACTATTTTGGGATATACTAATTTCTCATTGGATTACTGTAGCCATATTGGGTAGTTGGTCTAGAGGGGCTCATATGGTTGAGGCCAGGGTTTCTGAGGGAAGGACTACTCCCTATAAGGCTTGGTGAGTGGCCGAGCATGGCGATTCGGAGAGAGAGTAGAGCCACTCTGACTCGAGAGATGGATGCTAGACTTTGGGAAGTGACTGAGATGACCTTAGACTCTACCGGATAGGTTAACCCAGAGGATTCTGATGACTCTAGAGAGATGCCTTCGATGCAGCGCAGAAGGTTTGCCTAGCCCCTTGGTGCATACTGACCTTATCTTCACAGCATAGGATTTTTGTTTTTTTTTTATTTTTGTCTCAGATAGTATTTTTCATGAGGGCTTTTAGATAGGATGTTGATCGATGATGTATAGAAGGTTCAGTTGACACACGTTTTGGATTTTTCTTTTTTTACACTTTGTATAGTGAATACATAGATGATTGACGCAAACAGACAGGTGATAGAGATAGATGCTTGAGTGATGGGGCTTTTGTGATTTTCTTTTTACATAGCTTGTATTGATTTGAGAAATGTAAAAAGGGAATCATTTTGACACTTTTAGAAAGGAAATTCAGTTCTATCCTTTGTGATTACCGCTTATAAGCCTTAATTTTTGCCTAAGCTGCCCTTTCATGTTTTTGACTTAGCAGGCTGCCCTAACTTTTGCTTAAGCCGCCCTTTCGGTTTTTCAACTTAGCTTATTTTGTTTTGATTTTTGCCTTTTTTCTTGTTAATTGGCACAAAAAATATGGAATTTTCATGAGAGGAAAAGCAAAATGTATTTTTATTATTATTGTGACCGCACCCACAAATTAGGCTACCCACGTATCTCATACTTTTGGAACATTGTAGACACCTAAATTTTATTTAAGTTAATTTAATTATTAACTTAATTATTTAATTAGCCAATTAAATTATTGGTTAATTAAATTAAATAATTTATTTTAATAACCAATCTAAATAATGGTTATTAAAATAAAATTATTGGATAAATATTATTTATTGTAGTAATGCCCAATAAAAATTAGCCAAATGGACCAATTAAATTAAATCTTGGCGAACACTACATAAGTTAGGTGATGCAGTAGTAGCCAATGAGAGCTTGCCAAGTGAACCAATCAAATTACATACTTAGTAAGGAGACTCCCTCAAATCTCTATAAATAGGAGGCCTCTCTTCACATACAGACATACATACAGACTCATAGAGAAAAAGACAGAAAAGAAGCCCCAAAGCTCTATCAAACTCAAGACTACAAAAGTTCTCTCCCAAATCTAAAGAATCAAAGTTCGTTCTACGTCAATTCAAGATCAAGTTTTTTTGACCCTTGAATTGTCTAAAGTTAGTTCTACATCAATTCAACATCAAGTCTTTCGGCCATTGAATTGTGTTCAAGATCAAGTCTCTCGACCCTTGAATCATCCTCACAACAACAAAGAGAAGAATCAGAGGATAATCTTCACTGTATTTGAAGATTTCACACTAGAGATTATATCCAGTTCTTTATAAATGCAATTTGTATTTTTTGTTTCTTAATTTTCAGGAACAAATTTTACGCATGCTGATTTCTGGCACGCTCGGTGGGACCATCTCTACCTCTCATCTCTTCACTTTGCAATTCTCGGAGTTTCGATAAATCAGCCAAAAGATTCGATGGCACTAAGAAGGATCACTGTCACCTCGAAGGCCACACAAACGGGCGCTTCAAATTTTCTTAATGTCAGATTTATTATTGACTCGAGTCCTGATGAAAATATCAAGACAAAGTCTGTCACAGAAATTTATGCAAAGATAACTCCTCTTCCTCAACAAATTATTCTTACTTTGCCAATTTGGGTGGAGTCAACTGAGAAAGGTGCTTTCCAAAAGCAGTCGACTACTTCAACAATAGACTCTTCTAATGTCATGTCTGTTATGATGACTGGAACTACATCAGTAGAATTGTTGGATGCTCTGAAGTTGCAACTGGAAGCTCTCTCAATCATGCTCTTTAGGAGAAAGATAGCCAAATTGCTTATCTCATGAACAGGTCAGATAACATGATTAGATGAAGTTAGATGTTGGAAAAGGATGAATCCACATCTAAGGGGTTTATACCACCAAAAGAGACGCTATCAAAGGAGACCCTAGAATCGGACTCAAATTTGCTACTGACGGCTCGATCTCAACTATTCAACTGAAGGAGCTGATTAAAGAAGCCCTGAAAGCTCAATTGGAGGCTATGATGCGGCCTTCTTACACCTACTCAAAGCCATACACTTTTAGGATTGACATGATGCGGATGCCATCAAATTACCAACCTCCCAAGTTTCAACAATTTGATGGAAAAGGAAATCTAAGATAGCATGTAGCCCACTTTTGAAAAGTTGCAATAATGCTGGCACGGACGGTGATCTACTCGTCAAATAATTCATTCAGTCCTTGAAAGGAAATGCCTTTGATTGGTACATGGATCTTAAGCCTGGTTCCATTGATAGCTGGGAACAACTGGAGCAGGGATTCCTCAATCGCTTTTATAGCACCAAGCGTGTAGTTAGCATGATTGAACTCATAACTACTCATCAGTGGAAAGAGGAATCTATTATTGACTACATTGAAAGATGGAGAAGTCTCAGTCTGAATTGCAAAGATCGACTGTCAGAATCTTCAGCAATTGATATGTGCATCAAGGGCATGCATTAGGGCTTACGCTATATCTTACAAGGGATCAAGCCTCATACTTTTGAAGAGTGGCTACTCGGGCTCACGACATGGAGTTCAGTATTTATGAGCAAGGGAATCAAAATTTCCCAGTTCAAGAACCAAGAAAGGGTAAAGATAAGCTATAAGTGAATATTCACTAAAACACTCGTTAAGTTGGAAAGTAAGTAGTCCATGGTTGTGACAACAAAGCCAATCAAGTTGCAGCCTAAGACTGGGAAGAAGCAACATGTGAAGGCTACTCCTTTTTAGCCCATAGAAAGAAAAAAGGTTACGTTGAAGGAGAGGCAGGAAAAGAGCTATCCCTTTTTCGATTCTGATGGTTCAGACATGTTGGATGAACTGCTTAAAGCTAAACTCATCTAACTACCAATGATGAAGCGCCCGAAGGAAGAAAATCGAGTGGATGAAACTATCGGTCAATGCGAGTGCGAGTACAAAGCAAAGGTGCCAAGCTTCGTCTACTAGAGAAGAAAGCAAGGTAGGCTGTTTAGTCTTCTATCTTCGGAATTAAGAGTTTGGAACATCTTCTCCAAAGGTGGTTGTCACGGAGAATTCAATTTCATCGGGTCCATGTCGGAGACAATGGGACGTTGCGTGTAGTGAGCTTTCTAGCAAACTGACTTATATTAATCGACCCCTATTAGTAAAGCTTAGATTTAGATTCAAATTATTGCAAGTATCATAGACTAATTAGTCATCCAGTTGGGAAGTGCTTGTCTTAAAAGATAAAATCACGGAGCTCTAGAAAAATGGTGTCATCAATTTCGATGAGGAGGAAGTGACTACCAATGTGATAACAATAGTGGTTGATGAATCGCCAATCTCAACAAGAAGAGAAACAATAAGGTTTGGCTCTTTGGACTCGGTTCAAGTGGAGGTGTCTATTCCAAACCAAACTTCTTTGCCAAATAAATTCAGGTTGCTACGAGGAGATGGGAGCATTGCTGGGGGCAATGAGCTTGCTAAAAATCAGCTTGAAGATGAAGGATGGACTTTGGTTACTCACAGAAGAAGTAGAAAGAGAAACCCACTTCCATCCAAGGAGGCTCCAAAGAGGAATAAGGTGTTGAAGAAACTTTTTAAGTCAACACAACTGACTTGCTCAAAGATTCAATCAAAGTGTCAAAAGCCAAAAAAGATCTACAAATCACAAGTAGAAGATTGCATAAAATAAAAGCCCAAGCAACCAATTACTTTGGCAGACTACATGCTAAAGGAGTTAATGGGTGCTAAGCTTTCTTTTCCATGCTGTCATATTGAAGGAGAGCTAAAACAAGATAGAGATAAGGAGACTCAGGAAGCAAAGGCTTACTATACTGCTGTGGAAAAGATCACCTTTACTGATGAAGATCGACTGCTTGGTGATAAACCCCATAATCATCCTTTGTTTGTTGTAGGTTATATCTGTGAAAGAAAGATAAATCGAATCTTACTTGATCCAGGTTCAACCGTCAACATTATGCCTCTCAAGACCTTTAAGGAACTTGGCATACCTATAGATGAATTGAAGCAAAGTTGATTGATAATACATGGCTTCAATCAAAATGGGAAAAGGGCTGTTGGTAGAATTCAGCTCTAATTGCGTATTGATGAGATGGAGTCAAATGTTCTTTTGCATGTGATTGATGCAAGAATGACTTACAATATACTATTGGGGCATCCATGGATTCATGGGAATAAGGTGATGCCTTCGACTGACCATCAATGTTTCAAATACTCAAAAGATAAAAAAATAAGAATAGCCATAGCTGATTCGAAGCTATTTATTGAAGCTGAATCATATTTTGTCGATGCAAAGTTCTACTTTGAGGAATTTTCGATTGAGGAAATTCAACCAGCTTTTTAGGATGTTGATGTAAAGGCTCCTGCAAAGAATACAAAAGAAGGGGAATCTTCCTCAACAGAAGAAAGTAAGGAGGATGCCTTAGCAAAGACAAGTCAAATGATTGATAGAAAAATGAAGCTTCATTTTGTACATGTCTCCAAAGGTAAAGATGATCAATCTTCTTCCTCAAATCCAGAAGATATCATACAAGGCTTGAAAGATTTGACTCTATCGGTCACTAGTCTTGTTTCCTCTAAGGTTTTTAAGTCACCGTTAAAGGGTTTTGCAAGGCCTCCTAAGAGCCCAATAGTTGAGTTTGGAGTATTGCCAGCCAAAAGAACAACTGATTTTGACTCCAATGTTTATAAACTACTGGCTAAATCTTGGTATGGTTCTATTGATATGGCCAAATTAACAAAAGATTTCAAGAATGGTGATAGTGAGCAATTATCAAATGGGATTTGCAAAGTATGGAAGGAGAAGAATACTATTGATTAGGGGTCTAAAATTGGAGAACCAAAAGAGAAGCCTCTAATCACATTTCTATTGAAGAACTAGAGGAGACAAAAAGCGAGGTTTCAAGACCTTTTGTTTTCAGTCGATTAGGAGTTTCTTCAAATTGTACTTCGATCTTCGATTGAATTGGAACTCCAGAAGGTGCAAACATTGAAAGCAATAAAACTTCCATTCACCAAAGACTTGGGATTTTAAAGCCAACTAAAGGAAAGAAGAACGAGAAGAAGCAGTCTGCTGTTGGTATAGATTATGACTTGCGCAACAACATCCCCTCTGAAATGAAAAGAAAAACTGAGTGGGTGGTGATCACAGTCCACATTGAAGGCAAAACCCCATACCGTGGTTATAATTGGCCAGGTCTCTAATCAATCTAAGGAAGAAGAACTTGATGTAGTGATGGTTGGCCATATTACTTTCGAAGACATTGAAATGACCCGTTAAATTGTTTTCAAAGAATTTTCATTTAAAATTTTATTATGAACTGTAACCAATGATATTTAGCGGAACATAATATTTTATGTCGCAAATCGATACCCGAAAACCAAATTTAAATAGTCTAACTCGATTGAAAAATCCTTAAATTAAATGTAAATTGGGCTAAATTATTGGGTTAGACCAAATCGATTCAAATCGAACCTAAACTAATTAGATAAAAGTAAGAATTGGACCAAACCGGTAAAAAATTCCCCTTCCCATTTCTCCCTCAATTGATACCCCCTCTCTCCCCGATACCTCCTCCCTCACTGCCACCACCATTTCTTCTACTCCGACGACCCAAGCTGACCGACAATCACACTGAATGCAAGAGCTCGATAAGAGGAGCTCGTGGATGGCCTTGGTTGAAGGGATTGAGGCCTGAATCGAGAACATATTGCGACTGGAAAACCAGCATCGCGCGATGGATGATTTCCGACGATCCATGAGATTTCGGCGACTGCAGCATGAAGGAAGGGTTTCGATCGACTCTACTCCTCTGTGAGATCATTTCCCCGGTCTCAGTTTCGACGTCTGGGCTAGCATGGCGAATCCGCCATGAACGGCAGCCTCAAGGTGGCTGTCGAGCCTGTTTTCGATAAAAAGACTCACTGGCTTAGCGATCTGAGGATGGATTTGGACTCCTCATGAAAAATCGAGTTGATTGGTGGTACGCTTGCGAAATTCTGGGCAGTCACGATTTCCCGACCGCTGTGCATGGCGGCGATGACAGTGGTCTGGTGATCGGTCAGCGGCGGTTAGCAAGACACCCAGGAGGCAGAATGCTGCATTTCGCGCACTGAAACTGAATCCAAAGTCCAATTTGGATCAGTATACTTTAAATTTAGTTATTAAATTTTAAAGCAATTGCGATTAAAAAATTTATTTAGTTGAATTACCTAAATTGGTTTGATTGCAATTAATAAATTAAACAGAAGATAGTATGAATTGGATTCTCAATTTATTAATGAAGTTAATCAAATTGTGGATATTATTAATTGAAAATGACAATAATTGGTTAAATGTGGAAATTCAAAATAGAGAAAATTAATGAATAAATATGAATTGAATTTAATACTAGAATTTTAATTGAGAACATTGAGTATGGAGGTTGAGAAAATATTCTGGAATTACCCGATGGATGGACTATGTTATTTTTGTGAAATGTGAATCTTAAGCAGATTAATGTACAAATAAAATATTACTAAAATTATAACAGAAAAAGGAAAGAAGGAATCAAATTATTTAATAATAAATTGTATTATTATATAAGGAAATAAATTGATAAAAGAATAAATCAGTTGTGAAATTGATCAGATGTAACTGAGCAATTGAACATAAGTAAATTAAGAGGATTTAAGAAATTTACTATAAAACCTTATTATATAAGTTGATAAAATAAATGGAGATTCAAATAATTATATGTAAACTTAGTTTTAATAAATTAACTAGACAATTGCTTTAGATGGTAATTACAAAAAGAAGTTACAAAACCTATTGAGAAATAAAATATAGTTTCTTAAATAAAATCAAGATAGCCAGAGGATTCAAATAAATATGTAGTTATATATATGTATAGTTACATACATTTGACTTTAATAAATGAAATAAATACTTGCTTTAGTAGGAATTTAAAAGATTAATTGATAAACTGAGTTTAATAGATAGACTTAAATAAATTAATGGTTTCATGTAACTATTAAAGTAAATAATAGATTTAAAGTGTTAAAGAAATATAGGCTACAAAATGATAAATAAATTTATGGAAA
>CANUEX010009556.1:0-11640 GCA_948099535.1 Jatropha multifida
TTTGGGATATAATATTTCACGTAATAAATATTTGATTATTAATAAAAAATATTTATTTATCTTTTATATTCTATCGATTGAATCTTGGTAAAAGATAAAGTCCATGAGACAATATTGCTTTGCAAAATAAATTATAATGTGATTGTAATTATGAGTTTTATATTTGCATTAAAGCAACGTCTCTAAATATTCTTGATCGATGTTCTTATCATTATTGGATGATGATTAGAGCTGTTGAAACTGGTACATATTATGTTCTTTCCTTAAGGAAGTAGCTGTTCTCATAAGCTAAGATATGTGTGATATCTAGAACTAATATGTAGGTGCTTATTATTTAAACAAGTCCACTGAATTGATCTGCATGAGAATTTCATATGGAGAGTTACCTATGTCTATGGAATACTCAAGTGATGATTGTGTAAGTGATCCTTTGACTTCAGATTACTAAGCTGTCTTATATAGGGATGACTATGTTTTGATTCTTTGTTCACATTATTCATTATATGAATAATAAGCAACGATTAATTGGACATAGTAGGAATTGTATGGAGATACTTGTGTAATCAAGAGAGGATTCATCACCCTAGGTAAATTAGGGAAAATGTTATAATTGTTCTCTATTAGTATTGATTAAGAAACCCTTGCGCAAGGTGGAATGAAATTAACAAATGGAATGAAATTAGCAAATAAGATTTGAAATTTCATTCAACTGATCAATGGCTAAGGTTAAGAGAACTAACATGATTTAGTAAAGCAGATACACTTCATGACTAATTACTAAATCGGAACATTAATGATGAAGGGATATTAATTACACTGATAAATCATGCACTGAAAAGTTAAGTCAAACCACTTTGACTTTCCAGATATTTGGGTAGTCTTGACATGTTGCTAAACAATGTACTTGACCTTCAAATATTAATTAGTTAATATTTGTTGCCAACATATTTGGAACCTAAAAGGTCACACACATAAGAACATCCATAGAGGTGACAATTTTATGACAAAAATTAAGTTGCTAATACGCTTATACAAAAATGCAATCGCAGTAGAGAAACGAAAAATGGAAGACGAGAGCTTGCTGAAAATGAAGAAACAAAGAATATAAACTGAAAAAAAGAACATGATAGAAAATGAAGAAATGAAGAATGAAAAACGAGAACTGGCAAAAAAAAATGCAGCAACAAAGAAAAAATTGAGAAAAAGGAAACGAGCATTAAACTAGGAAATTAATACAAAAGGAAACACTAAGCAATGAAAACATTGATAATTAGAATAGAAAATTATTAAAAAAAAAAAGAAAACACAAGGCCATTATAACTCTAATTTCTAAATAAACTAATGCCTAACAAAATTAAAAATGGCATAAAAGTAGAAACAAATCCAAAATGACAAATTTAAATTAAAAAGTCAACATGACATTCTTTAGATATAAGTTTCAAAATATGACATCTATTACAATTATCCCTTATTCATTCACACGGAACCATATCTTAAATGGAAACAGTGACAACAAACTTATAGTTAGATTAGTTTAACATCACTGTATATAAATTAGTATCGTATACTTGCACAGATTATCATTCAATAAGAACTCTTAACACATTTTTTCTCCATTAAATCCTCTAAACCCTAGCTTCTATTAAACTTGATCTATTAATGTATTATATTTTATTGAATCTACACAACTCAATATCAAAACGGATTGGTGTGTTGTCAGTGATAATATGAACCACACTCATGAGTACAACTTATTTGTGTCAAATATGAGAATACGAACATGAAACTAAATCTATTTAAATTTATTTCAAATCATCATTAAAAATACAAATCTATGAACAAAAAGTATATGTTCTTCAAAATTTAAACAAAAAAATCTAAATAAAATATAATTTTCTAATTGACTATGACTAAGATTATTTTAGGATTAGTTTAAATTTTATTAAAGGCGCTGACAGGTTATTTTAGGATTATTTTAAATTATATTAAAGGCGCTAACTCATTATTCCTTAGATTAGATAGTAAATTAAGCTTCCATACCTATAGTGGACACTATTAGTTACAGTTTTTCCTTTTGGATTGATTATAAAATTGTAGGATTTGCATTTACTCGCAATTACATTTTCAATTGGTTTCCTTTGAGCTTTTACAAAAAAAAAAAAATCCTATTAGGATAGTATTAATTATTGCTTATTGGGTTTCAATATCATATATGCATAGCGAAATTATATAATTAAAACAATTAATTATACCAATAGGGATCTGTTTAAATAAATAAGGCAATAAAATATGTTTAGAAGAATACCTCTTTCGCAGATTTTTTGAAATTTCGATCTACAGGGCTAAGTTGTCGCAAACCACAAGCCGTCCAAACGTCCGGCCTCTAGCAGTATCCACACGAATGAATAATCGAAAAACTCTAAAACTACTTTTAGAGGGTTAAGAGATTAGAGCATACGGTGGTACTAGCTATTGTAGGCTCTCTGTTTTGTTTTGTGGGTATGAGCAACAACTCTTGTTCTCACATATAGTCTATACTGTTTATTAAACCTTATATAGAAAAATCCTAGGTCACAAATAAATAAATTATAATTATTTATTTGAACCTTTTAAATAAATAAATTATAACTAAATATATATGTGCATATTTATTTATTTAAACAATTTAAATAAAAAAATCATAATACATATATTAATAGAATTTTTCAATTTAATCAATTTTATTTATTTATTTAACTATTTAAATAAATAAATCATAATTGAAATATTAGGTTTATTTAATCTAAAATTTATCTTAATAAATTTTAGACATAAATCAATTAATTCAATACTTAATAATCTAGGTAAAATTGTAATCAAATATAAATTACAATTTTATCCGTAACTCCACAAAACTTATTTGTAATCAAGTCATACTTGATTCGATTTTTCGTTTTCACTTTCTCATATCCATTCTTATGTGTGTGACCTTCTAGGTTCTAAATATGTTGGCAACAAATATTAACTAATTAATATTTGAAGGTCAAGTACATTGCCTAGCAATATGTCAAGACTATCCAAATATCTGGAAAGTCAAAATGGTTTGACTTAACCTTTCAGTGCATGATTTATCAGTGTAATTAATATCCCTTCATTATTAATATTCCGATTTAGTAATTAGGCATGTAGTGTGTCTGCTTTACTAAATCATGTTAGTTCTCTTAACTTTAGCCATTGATCAATTTAATGAAATTCCAAATCTCATTTGCTAATTTCATTCCACCTTGTGCAAGGATTTCTTAATCAATACAAATAGAGAATAATTAGAACATTTTCCCTAATTTACCTAGGGTGATGAATCCTCTCTTGATTACACAAGTATCTCCATACAGTTCCTACCATGTCCAATTAATCATTGCTTATTAATCATATAATGAATAATGTGAACAAAGAATCAAAACATAGTCATCCCTATATAAAACAGCTTAGTAATCTCAAGTCAAAGGATCGCTTACACAACCATCACTTGAGTATTCCATAGATACAGGTAACTCTTCATATAGAATTCTCATGCAAGTCAATTCAGTGAACTTGTTTAAATAACAAGCACCTGCATATTAGATCTAGATATCACACATATCTCAGCTTATGAGAACAGCTGCTTCCTTAAGGAAAGCACTTAATATGTACCAGTTTCAACAGCTCTAATCATTGTCCAATAATAAGGAAAATATCGACCATAAATATTTAGAGACATTGCTTTAATGCAAATATAAAACTCATAATTATAACTAAATTATAATTTATTTTGCAAAGCAATATTGTCTCATAGATTTTATCTTTTACCAAGATTCAATAGATAGAATATAAAAGATAAATAAATGTCTTTTATTAATAATTAAATATTTATTATATGAAATATTATATCCCAAAATATAACCAATCAAATTGGCTATAGGGCATATAACTAATATTGCTAGGTTGTTAGCAATACTTACAAGCTAATTTACGTTTCCCTATCCCATAAAAGAAAAAAAAAATGTTACATCTTCCTGCTTGGTTACAAGTTACAACTAAAAACTACTCTCCTTGACTTGGTTTTGCTAAAATAAACACAAAATGGGAAGCTCAAAAATGTCATGGATTAGGCTCTTCCGGTAACAAATACGTTCGCCAATAGCCCAAACGGGGTTTACCTGGCCCAACAAGTTCCGAGATATAAATACACTGTTATCAGCTCCATTTCGCCATTTCCCGCCAAGTTAAAGCGGCAGTAGCCCGCCAACGCCGAAAATCCCTCTCCCTTCCCTCTCACTCACTCCAAGCAAGAATTTCCTACGCTTTCCTACAGGTCTAACAGGGGAGATAGGATTGGACAAGAAGAAAAGGTAAATAGGAAAAGAAATGAAAGGAGGAACAGTGCAGATCAATTGGCATGGCACAAAGCCTGTACTAACACTAGACTTTCACCCGATCTCGGGTCTCCTCGCCACGGGCGGCGCCGATTTTGATATCAAGGTATTAAAAAAAAAATTATATTAGGTTTGATGCTCTAATTTTACTTAATTGTGCGATTTGTATTTTCTTTTTTAAAACTGGTATTTTTTTTTCTTGGTGGAATTTAAGGTCGTGTTTTGATTTTTATTTTTATGAAAATATATACTGCTGTCTGTGTTTCTTGAAATGAACCACTGTACTGGTTTCTGTTTTCATTTTTTGAATTTGAGGTAACAACACGTTTGGTATAAATGATTTCTGCAAAAAAAAATGAGAGAGAGAGAGAGAGAGAAAAAAGAAAAGTTCGGAATTCATATATGATCCACACTTGATATGTTTGTTTGTAAAATTTATCTTATGGAATTGATTATCCTTGAGATAAATTCTAATAAAATTGGTAGAAATTGCTAATAAAATTCTATTAGTAGCAGAACTATTAATTTGACTTGACTAAAATTAGAAGAATTAAAATGAATATTATGAATGAAATTCATGTGCAAATGAACTAATATTGAGTTTGACATCATACATTTGAATGTTTGAATTTGGATTTGATTAAAATTTTGATTTTAATTTCTCTAAAGCATGTGCTATTATTAATATAATTTACTGTTTAAAATCCTAGATCTCGAATAAAAAACATGAAGTCAAAAAAAATATTAGATGAATGCCTTCATTTGTTCTAATGATAACGTAAAATGGTTCAATTATTTGATTGGATGGAGTTCAATTGGAAATCAAGTTAGCCTTTTTCATAGTCTAATAATAGTATGGAATGGAGCAATGACTAATTGTTAGTTATGCTGTGATGGAACTTTCAGCTTTGGTTAATAAATTCAGGTGAAGCACAGGAGAAAATCCCAACAGCTTCTTACCAAAACAGTCTTTCCTACCATAGTTCTACTGTGAATGCTCTTCGGTTCTCACCATCTGGTAAAAGGAAATGCAGATCCTCAGTTTCTTTCTTTTTTCTTCTCTTCTCTCCTTCATGTTATTGTTAATGGTTGTAAAACCTATTACTTGTTGGCAAAGCTGATAGGCGTGATCATCATAGTGCACTAACTATGCCTTAATTGTTCACGTGGCATATAGATTGTAGATAGCACTGCTATTCCACATAGTAGATTGTGGGATACACCTGCAAAAGGCCATTAAGCATTGGGGAATTGTTTTGATATTTTGAACTCTTGAAGCTTATGTGTTATTCTTTTGGTTATGAATTGTAATCTTTTCACTCTTGGATCTAGCATATGTTGTTTTAGTTTCATCATTTCTTCTACTTTGTTCCTTCACCTGCTGTTAAGTTCAAGTCAGCATCATTCTAATTGTTCTTTAATCAGCATATAGTCTCTTATGTGTGACTTTCTATGTTATGTCTACATATTGTATTCTCACTGCATCTCTTATAAAACAATTCTGAAATCAAGCTATCTTCATTTTTGTCATTGCTCCTTTTCTTTCCTCATTTGAGGTAATATGTCTCTTTATACTATGCAGGAGATCAACTTGCCTCTGGAGCTGATGGTATGACTTCAGTCATAGCAGCTGTTTGTCTTTCAATATAAAATATAACCAAACAATGGTCATGAGTTAATTATCTAGGCAATTTATCTCATATGTTCTTGAATACAATGTCTGCAGGAGGGGAGTTGATAATATGGAAGCTGCATTCCACAGAAACAGGCCAAACCTGGAAAGTTCTCAAGAATTTATCGTAAGTTCTTTTAATGCATCCTTAAGCTGCTACATGCATCCAGGGGCCTGACCATTGGCTAATCAGATTTGTTCTTGTTGGTTCGAGGATTCAAACCTGGATCATGTTCAAATCATCATTTATCATTTTGATGTGAGCCAAAACTTGAATTGACGATTTGACACATTCCTCCATTCAAATAATCGACCATATTGATTGAGAAGAATAATGTAGTAAGATCACTATTCAGTAGTAAGAAAAAATTTTTCTTCTGACGTCAAGATGGTTTGATCTAGGGCTAGTTTTAGGCCAAATTTCATTTGTTATTTTGTCAACACTTGAGCATATTTTATCTGGAATATTCATTACAATTCCATATAATTTGTTTGATGTTTGGTTCATCTATTATCATTTCTTTTGGACCAGATTTCATCGGAAAGATGTGCTGGACCTGCAGTGGTCTCCAGATTGTGCATTTTTGGTCTCTGGATCAGTTGATAATTCTTGCATCATATGGGATGTTAACAAAGGCAAGAAAGACAATAAAAGACCATAGTGCACAGTGGTTAGAATATTTTGATCGTTGATTTTCTGATTCATCATGTCTTTTCTTCAGGTTCTGTGCATCAGTTGTTGGACGGTCATTTCCATTATGTTCAAGGTGTGGCTTGGGACCCATTGTCCAAGTACGTTGCTTCTCTTAGTTCAGATAGAACTTGCAGACTTTATGTTAATAAGCCTGACACAAAAACAAAAGGTGTTGAGAAGATAAGTTATGTTTGTCAGCACATCATTACAAAGGCAGAGCAACGGCCAACAGATGATTCTAAGGTCAGAGAATACCATGATTTCTTCATTTGCTCCAGAATGTTGATGGATTCATTACATATTATAAACCTCATACATGTTTTGAGATGCAGTCTTCGAAAAACCATCTCTTCCATGATGAAACATTGCCATCTTTCTTTCGAAGATTAGCATGGTCGCCTGATGGATCATTTTTACTTCTGCCAGCAGGTAGATAACTAAAGGCATGTTCAATCTTATTATTATTTGGTGATGATACATCATGTAACTGTTTTATCACACATTTTTTTATCCTCTTTCTACAGGCTGTACATGACATAGTCTTGGTCTCTAGCTTTAATTTTCTGGAAGATGTTAGTGTCTAGCTTTACCTTTCTTGAGGTTCTCAAGCATAAAATGAAACATTGTTCCTATTTATCGTTTCAAATAGGGGTGTACAATCAGTTGGTTGGGTTCTAAATCGAACAGAACCGACAAAATAAAAAAATAAATCACAAAGTTTTCCAACCAACTTAAACTGAATTACATACAGAACCGAACCGGTTCACTTTTGTTCATTTTAACTTTTTTTGGGCATATTTGGTCTTATTTTCTACACTGAAGACTGAAGTTACCTAGAACCATAAACTGAAGTGGTTAATCGACATAACCAAACTAAAAAAGCAAACTAGATCGATTCCATTTGCTTTTTCAGTTAAAACTGCTGAATGCTCACTCCTAGTTGCAAAGGTTCTATGGTTGAAGTTGATATCTTGAGAAAAGCCTTCAATTGATTCTTTGGTCGCAGGACCTGAGGAATGAACCTCGACTACATGCTGGCCTTTATAATTTTTACTGATGAAAAACTTCTTCATTCTGATCATTATTTGCTTTTATAGTTGGATTGCTAGGATTTGCAATAGATTGCATGAAAGCATATTAAACATTAAGCATATGCTCCATGAAGTTGTTTGATGTGATTGCATAAATGCAGATTTCCTCTTCTCATTTGCTTCACTTTGTTTTATTTCCCTGGATGGTTGGTGAAAAGTTGCAAATATGTTGATATTATGTATCAAACTTATAAAATTATTTATTTTTGAATTTGTTTTCCTAACCTAATATGGAGTCTGTCTTGTGCATCTTTTTCCATTTATGCTAGTACGTTTTCTATGACCATATGCTCCTTTTTTATGTTTATGTTCATATAGCAAATTTGGCATTGCAGGTTCTTACAAAATTTCACCTGCTTCAGAGACGGTGAATGCTACTTACGTATTTTCCAGAAAGGATTTTTCAAGGCAAGATGTGCCCTAGAGCTTATTATTTCTTTTTATTGACATTCTAAAAAGTTGAGTTTTGTGGTCTATCATCTATCAGTATTAAATTCTAATCTTTCAATGCATTTTTTCCTTCTTTTTTATTTTTATATGTAGACCTGCTTTAATGCTCCCTGGTGCCAGTAAACCTGTTGTAGCAGTTCACTTCTGTCCCATGGCTTTTACCCTTAGGGGATTGCAATCAGGTGTCCATTCTTTTGCTTTGGTTGAGTGTATTGCAGTTGAGCCTAAGTCTGATAGTAAGTGGCAAGCTGAATGTCTTTATTGGCTCATGCAGCTGGGTTCTTCAAGCTTCCTTATCGCCTAATTTTTGCGGTGGCAACTTTAAACTCATTGTATATATATGACACAGAGGATGTGTCTCCAATAGCAATCTTGGCTGGTCTTCACTATGCAGCCATAACAGACATTGCATGGTGAGTTTGTGTCTGATTTGTGGGGGCCGACTTGCAAAATGATTCTTCTAGTGGACTCCATTTTATTCCTTATCATTTATCAATAAAATTCATGTTCCTAGGAATTTCAAAAATGAAACTCAGAAAATATTGGATAGAGAGGTGCTTATATAATTCTCTTCTTCTCCCCCACCCCAACTTCAGCCCTGATACCAGTAGAAAGAAGTGCTTCTGCGTGATGACCGTCCATTTTTTCTGCTGTTGTGAATATTTACAATTTACAAGAATGAATTCACTGTCATTTGACTGTTTACAGCTTGAACATAATTGCAACAGGGTCTATGCCTGCATGATTCTTCTCATTCAATCTAATATATTAGCTAGAAGCAGAAAACCTCAGTTCTCTTTCTCTATTTTGCTACTTCAATGTATAATTGTTTAGAATGATTACTACGCTTTACTTTGTTAAGCATTTTGAATTTCTAGCTCTACTTTTTTCGCTTTTAGGTCATCCAATGCCCAGTATTTGGCGATCTCTTCTCAAGATGGCTATTGCACTTTAGTCGAATTTGAAATCAATGAACTGGGGTTGCCTGTCTCCTTACCAGGTTTGCTGTCATTTATTTATTTATTTTGCCTTGTTTGTCCATTAAGCTTCTTCCTTGTTTTGGATCCTTTCTCGAGCAATCTCTTTTATTCTGCTGTAGTTTATGAGAATAAAAGGCCTATTGTTGAAAAGTCAGAGGAAACAGTAATTGAAATACCTGAAGATGGTTGTTCTTTAGCAGCAAATATAAGAAAAAAGGAAGTAGAGAAGAATGACAGGAAGGAGGCTTCACAAAGGTCAATTAGTACTCCAATTTCAAATAAGCCGGCCAAGAGGCGAATAACTCCCATGGCAATTGATCCAAAATAACCACCAGAGTTTTTGGTAAGTCCACATTTTAGTATTTGTCTTTTGTAGGATCATTATCTTTGTCTATTATTATTGTTATTGCTTTTTCCCCAAATATGACATGCTTTTCATTATTAAGGCTTGAATATGCTTCTATACCATAAGCATTCTTTTCTGTTTCGTAAAAGATTTCGACACTCTGTACTTTTTATTCTGTATTTGATTGATAGAGACTATGATTTTAGAGAAGGATCTACATATCCTAGTGCTAACCGACGTTATGTATAGTTTAGCATTCAACTTTTTATGATCAGTTAAAAAATTACGATATGTAACTGTTCATACGAATATGATTAACGTCTAACTTTTGAAAGTACAAAAAATGCAAGTTATTATTACAATACCACACAAAAGGACTATCTAACTATTCTGTGATACTAAATTTACACCGAAGTAACATAAATAGCTAGGCATTGCAGTACTAACTATCACACCTAAGAGAAAAAGAGAAAAATAAAAAGAAACCTAAGAAGAAGCTTTCTTATAACATTTTGTTTCTCTCTCACACCTTTATTGATAATTTTGGTCTTTGATAGAATAGGGTTCTTTTTTATTCATTAGATTATTCACAAACTAAGCTTTGTTTAAAAAGTTAGCAGAGAATTATATATATATACAAATGCTTACTATCTATGGTATGCTACAAATTATGTCTTCCACATTTTCAGAAACATGAAAAATATCATTTAATGCTTTTAGAGGGTTAACCTAATTCGTTTGGCAAGGTGACAGAATAGTTCATACTTATAGTGTATGTTTTTACCGTCCGTTTGTGTTGTGACTGAATTCAATTGTTGATTCCAGCAGGACAGCTTCAGATTAAGGCTGCTGGAGTGCTGGAAACTGGACCAAGATCTTTGTCTTTTAAAGTTGTTTTTAGGATAATGTGTTTGTACAGTATTTTTGCAATAATAATGAAAAGAAAAGAAATAGGCAAATGATCTGAATTGATGATGATAATTATTTTTGCAATAATGATAGTATTTCACTTAGCGAATTAGAGAAAAGAATACATGCACATACACAATTTCTTAAAATCCTAAAAAGTGACCCAAAATAGAAATATATAGTTCTAATTGTAGTTTTTTTTTTCAGTTTTATAAATATTATTTTTTTTCGAATTAAACAGATTTAAAAATAATAGAAAAATATTAAAAAAATTTAATTATTAAGAGATCATTTATTTATTGTAAGAGAGATATAAATCTCTTATTTAATTAAAGTGATAATAGTTATAAATTAATTTAATAATGAAAAAAATTTTAAAAAAATTATTATTAAGAATAAAACTGTTTTCGGAATTCAACATATAATAAGAAACAAATCTCTTTTTTAATTGAAAATGTTGTAATTTAATGAAATTTGGTATTGATGGACAAAAAATATATATATATATAGCCAAGTAAATAAAAGAAAATTAAAAAGTAAATAATGTTATGATCTAATTTTATTTTTTTATTTTTTTAAATTGTAAATTTAAAATAAATAAATAAGTTAATTAATTAATTAATAAAAAAATTATATAAAAGAAACGTCTTATTCTTGCCATATAAATCCTCAATTTTAAAAGAGAATATATTTTTCTTTTTTTATTGTCTACATGTATTTCTTTGAAAAATAATTCTTAAAAATTATATCCAATCAAAGAATAAAATTGTAAGTTTTCTTTTCCTTAACTATAAGTATCACGAGATTAGCCTAAAAATGGGTAAAGTGAATTGAACCCTCGATCATACAACTGATTCATCATTTCCTGAAACATATACAACTGATTCATCATTTCCTGAAACAACATAAGGGATAAGGGGGGAAAGGGGTGAGTATAAAACTCAGTGAATAATAACATATAATATCAAACCCACACATTCACACAAATGATACTTAAGGCATTCTAAATGGACATTCTCCATTCACACAATGACAATCATATCACCCACAAACAACTGCAACCATATGCACATCAAGTGGTTGTTAGTCAGTGAAATCACCATAACA
>CANUEX010009562.1:0-10025 GCA_948099535.1 Jatropha multifida
CCTTAAATTAGTAATTAGACATTAAGAACTAAGCTAAAGGAGTGAGAATTGGACACTATAACTAAGACTTTTGGAGAATCGCTACAAAACAAGTAAGTTGTCAACTTTGGATTTTATAAATTAAAAAGTGAAATTCATAGCTTAGACATGTAATTGATGCACTAAATTATGCTACATCTCTTTCTTTTGTCATTTCTTGATTTTAATGGTCATTTTTGCTACTTTGAAGAGGTTGGAGAACCATCCTATAAAGGAAAGGAAAAGGATAAGGAATAAAGCTTTCTAAGCTTATTCAAGCTTGTTTTCAAGGTTAGTGCACTAATATCTTCCTTCTCCTTTCACTTCTTTATGTTTTCAATTTTTGGGTTTTTGAATGAATTTTGAAGGTTTTGTGATTTTGTTGGGGAATTGGTTATTTAGTTGCTTTTATATGATTGGTGCTTAGGTTAGCACTGGATGGTGTTTGGTTGACCACTGGATTGGTGCTTGGTCTGACCATTGGTTGGCGCTTAGGTGACCGCTGGATTGGTACTTGGTTTGACCACTGGTTGGTGTTTGGATTACCACTAGTTGGTGTTTGACTTTTGGTCCATGTCATGAAATGTGTTAGTACATAAATGTTATGTGAAAATGGTTGCATGATATAGGGTGCATATAATCTTAGGAATGATTAGTATGTTAAACTCTTTACCCTACTATAAGGGACGGAGGTGTGCTAGATGAGTGAGCAACTTTCTCGATCCGAGATAGCTTTAAGGGAGATTGCCTCTAAGTATAATAACAACTCGGTTCGCTTAATTTTAATGATAAGAAAGGATCTCGAATGATGCATCTAAATTTATGTAAAGTGACTTTCAATTTAGACCCAAACTGGAGAACCGAAGCCTACTCGGTAATCCTCTCACTACATTTTTTACTTTGAAATAAAAAAAAACATTTTAAAGTCCCTAGTAGAGTCGCCAGCCTATAAGCGCCCTCCTGAGCGCCGTGGGAAAAATCCAAAGAATGGATCTAACCAGACAATCCCATTGATCGGTTCATCATGGAAAGAAACTGGGAGAAACCCAGCTATGGTTCCTTTGATCTATTAATTGGTCTAATTTGTTTGATTAATTGATCTCACTATGAATTTATTAGTTTTATGGCTCTGTTTAACGCTTAAGTGATGTCGGGTTAACTCTTTGGAGCGCTTTGACTGTGTGTGGTGTGTTAGAGTCACCACCTTAATTTATTTTTATTTTTAGGGAAAATATGATGTAAAAACTCTGTGATTGACTCCATTATTTGCCATAATGGATAAAATGCACAAGCCTCAAATCATTAGGTTCAAGAACTAGGTTTTCAGCTTCATTATGTATTGGATCAAAAGTTTGGGTCTAATTGAAAATCAAAAGTGGTGTTTTGCATGAATGTCAATTTATTGATGCATGAACATACTAATAGTACATGGCAATATCTAGAATAAAGCGCATTAAAAGCATAAATAATTAAAAGAGTGTATAATTCAAAGGGGAGCCCGACTCTAGCCTCATTTATTAAGGATTCTTGATCGTCCAACAGATTCCTCTAAGTCCCAACCGGTCAGTTCGATCAAGGGCTTGCTACCTAGGCTGAAATCCACAGGTATGCCTCCGTACCTCATTTGTTTGAGGATCAAGGCACATGAAGTTCTACCATCGATCAGGATGGTAGGGTTTTAAGGATGCCACTCTCAAATTAGGCTTATAAGTATGCTGGCTAATTCCGGGAGTAGATTGAAAACTAGTTCTGTCATTTTGGTGGATGGACAGGGCTTAGTTTGCTAGACAGATAGGGCTTGACAATTGATAAGCTGCTGGACGAACCGGGCTTTTAAATTGGCAAAGTTTAAATTTAAGGAATTATACTCTTGTACTTATGATGCATCTAGATAGGAAGGTCAACTAACTAATGGCTAGATTAGTTAGTAATGAATCAACTAACTAGTAGCTTTGGATTAAGGAAGGTCAAAGTATGATTGAAAGTCGAAAGGATCAACTTTTGAGAGTCGAGTCGAGCTTTAACTTAACTAAGTAAGAAGGGCAAGGTCGGACTTTATGGTTGTAGAATTGTAAAAGTGCGAGTAAGAGTCATTGATGCTTGAGAATTACTCGCTCAAGCAATAAGAGGCACGTGAAATGAAGGGAGAGTGCTATATTTACATGCAAGAAGGTGGCTGAGATGAGCTTGATCAGCGTCGGCCACCTCCAAATCGATGGGGATGACTTTTTACTCAGCGCCTGACAGGAGTCCCGTGCACAGGGTTGATCGGCGCCATTAGGGTGACCAGCATCGCCGCTGGCTAATTACCAAAATGCCCATGTCCTTTGATTTTATAGTTATTATGCTTTCGAGAGTCTGTTCAAGGCCCAAATGATGATCGACCTGATTCTCACGCCATTAGAACCATAGCAGAATTTTCTAGAGCCTGATGCTAAAATCATGGTCAACAAAGACGCCCTCATGCTGGGATAAAGTTAGGGAGAGACAATTGTTAGGCCTTGAGATTATTCAGTAGACAAAAGAAAAGGTTAAAGTGATTAAAGAAAGGTTGAAAGCAGTTGCTAATAGACTAAAACCCTGTGTATTTGAAAAAAGGAGATATAGAATATAATGTGGGTGATAAAGTATTTCTCATGGTTTCTCCTTGGAAGTGAGTTATGAGATTTGGAAGAAAAGAAAAGTTGAGTCCTCATTTTAAGTACTTAATAGAATTGGTCCATTGGCATATACATTAACTTGACTTCCAGAGCTAGATAAGATTTATAATATTTTTCATGTTTCTATGCTATAAAGGTATAGATAAGATCCATCCCATATATTGCCTTTGAAATTGATCAAAATTAATCCCAATCTTACATATGATGAAGAACCAATATCTATCTTGGCCAGAGAAACTAAGCAACTCGAGAATAAAAAGATTCCTTTGGTTAAGGTGTTATAGAGAAGTCACTTAAGGGAAGAAGCTACTTGGGAACGCAAGGAGGATATAAGGAGACAGCACCCACAACCTTTTAAAGATCCATGATATGTAAATTTTGAAATGAAATTTCTTTCAGGTTGGGAGAGTTTTGATACCCTCAATTTGATAATTCTAGAAATTTTAGTTATCTTGTTATTAATATTATCTGGATAGCTAGGATAATTGGGATTATGTTAATTTTAATATGTAGGACTACTAATTTTAAGTTATAATATAACATTAAGGTCAAATTAAGCCATAGGAATTGTAGACGCTCAATTTTTTCCATTAAAAGGCTTAGTGATGATTACCTTTTTGCTATAAAATGAGATCGAGAGGTCCAATCATTCTAATTCTTGAATTGAAGATCTATGTTTGAGAAAAGCAATATGTTTGACCATTTTTTATTTTTTAAGGCAATTTTCGGGGATTTTTGAAAATCACCTCGGGTCTACCCAAGACGCATCCCAATGTGCCATCTCATTTTTTGTGCCACTCCTATTGATTTAGTTAAAAATAGGCATAGCTTGATTCTAAGGCTCACTAGTGGCATTTGCCACATCAGCCCTAGAAAAAGCCACTTTACCTCCCTATTTGCCTGTAAAAAGGCCAAGGGTTTAAGAGATGGAGGGGTTTTATATTACTTGAGGGAAACTCTACCATTTTCAAAATATAACTTTGATCTTAAAGTTACACCTTGAGGTTGTAACCTAAAATCAAAAGCTTATCATTTCTTCTAAAAGAACATTCCCTGAATCTCGTGATTAAAGACCCACAGACACTTACCTTCAACTCAAAACAAAGATCACCAACCAAGTTTGAGAGCTTTTGGGTTTCTTAATCCATTTTCTTAAAAAGCTTTGATTTTTAATCAAAACCAGGTAACCTTGAGAGCCTTAACTCCTTTCCTCATCTTTTTCACCCTTTTGTGTGCTAAAAATGCATTCTTAGCATTGGTTATGAGGAAAACCATTGATTAACCATGTTCTTCTGACTGTGTCAGAAGTGGCACATGCCACTGAGTAATGGCTCCACACCACTACATATGGTGCACGCTACTAAGGCCAGCCAAACATAATAGTAATTTTTTTCTAAGTTTTTTATCAAGGCAAGACTCACATGCCACTTCTAATGGCACACAGGTCTTCATTTTGGAATCTAGAATCTCAATTTCAATAACATAACTTTGATTCTGGATTCATTTGAGTTTACCATGAAGCCAAACTTCCTTAGGCAATGAATAAAACACATATCTAACCCTAATAATCAAATAAGAAATAAGAAATTGATGGTGATAGTCACATTTCTTCATCACCCATGATGAACATCAAAGTCTTCACCTTAAATCTTTTTTTAACCCTTTAATAATGCCTTTTAATTGACTGTCTTTACTGTAATGCACATTAAATTTCTGTCATTTACATTTTTAAGCATTTTACACTGAATCAACTTATAAAGCAACAGGTTGCTCCTTTGATGGTCTAACAATCTTTTCAAAGGTTACGTCCTAGGCTAAGAACCCATTCGTGAGGCTAAGAACCCATTCGTGCTTACAATAGATGTATGGACAACGTTTTAAATATTTTTCGTTTTTAGTATTCATACAAAAATATGAGATATCTGACTAAATTCTTTATAACAAAATCGATTTTTGTCACATAAAGTGTTTATGTTGTGACAAAATGAAATTAGTTGTCATAGGCATGGATTATCTTTTGAATTAGATTTTAATTTCTTTTCATTTAATAATTGGTTGTTGATTGACTAAGTTTGAATCCTATTTCGTGATTATTTTTTTATTTTAGGATATTTGTGCCTGATTATATTTTTTCCACTAAGTGCAAACTCAGTCAATAATAATTATTTTGATTAAATACCAACTTATTAAAATATTATTTTAAAATGCATGTTTATGTAGTTGACCCTTGTCCATCAGAATAAATGATTTAGGTTGCTGTACACAATTAAAGGAAAGAATGATATATGCAATTATTGCCTCAGTAGTCAGTGTAACTGAGCTCGCTCCCGAAGTTTTGCAAAATTTGGAGATCATTTTTTCAAATTTTTGGTATTATTTTTATGTATTTTTTTATCTTCCTTAAACTGTTTTTTTTTTTTGTATTTTCATATTTATTGGAAACATCACATGAAAAAAGAACAATAAAGTGCAAAAAATGGTAAGTTACACTATAGTTAGAATGAACTTAATAATATAATATAATAATATATATATATATATATATATATATATATAAATATATATTCTCCAGAAAAAATTAATATTTTCATCTAGTGAAAAATTATTGTTGTTTTGGATGTAATATTTTTTCTTTGTAGAATATTCACAATTAACGATATAACAATTTATAGAAAAGATTATTGTGATTATATAATAACTTATTATGAAAAATTAATTTGTTGCATTAAACATATTTTTTGTAATTGTTTTATTTTTGTATATTATAGACAAAATCGAAAAATTTTCTAATATAATTTATTTACTACTACATTTATGTTAGTTTAGTATGAAAAATACTTACTTATGGTTGTAGAGTGGAATGTGGAGCCGTTATCAATATTATTCTTAATTCCAGTAATTATCATCCATCCCCTTGTGAAACCCAAAAACATAATATTTGTTTTCGAACTTGGTACCTCCATTATTTTTCTAATAACTCCTACTTTAATCTTCATAATATATATTGATGTAACTCCTGATGGTGCTTTATTTACTATATCCATAACTATCATGTAAATTACTCTCCCGTCAGCTGACACAATTACATTAGAGCTACTTCATCAACTTAAATAATTACATTAGAGGTAATTCGTCAGTTGACATGACTATGTTAGGAGAGTTAATCTTCTACCCTATAGTATCCCACGGTCCCTTACTGATATCCATTTAGGATTTATTACTTCATTTTCTTCCTCAAGCTTCCTTTCTGGTGATGAATGTTTTTCCTTATTATTGGCCATATACGTGCAGGTCATGTGCTTAATCAAATCTCAGGCATTCATTGAGTCTGTATTAGCAATCATGGAAAAGAAAGTAATTAGAATGAAGTGAAAAAATAATGATTTTCGTGGTAGTAGTTATGTATTTCAAAAAATAATGAAAGAAAGAACGAGTGGTGTAAAATATAGTAAATCTTCTCTTATTTATACTGTTACTAACAACAAACTAATAGCTCTAGATATCACAATATTTGAAAAAATCTTTTTTTATTTGAAAGGGAAAAAACAGTACCAATGATGTTTTGCAAAAAATAATGAAAAAATAGAATATGTCACAATCTTTGAAATCATCTTTTCTTATTTGAAGGAGAAAAAAAGTAACAATAATCTTTGAATATCTCTCATACCTGAATATTTATTTTTTGAAGGAGAAAAAAAATTAAGGATTCGATTAGTATTTCAAACTATAATGGTCAACAACGTTAAAAAACAACATGCCGGAAGTTGAGATTTTTAGCACACTTATAATATATGAAAATTTATTATTTTAATGATGCATTAAATATTCATTTACAATAAATTAATTAAGCAAATTCAAATAATCAACAGCTAATTTATTTTTATCAAGAAATGCATACTAAATAAAATGCAAGAAATGGTAGGTTACACGATATATTCTTCAAAAGTATTAATATTTTCATCTAGTGAAATATTCTAATTATTTTGGATGTAAATGCTACTTTTTTTTTTCCTTGAATAATTACCACAATGTAGTCACAGACTTATTACAATAAAATCAATTATATAATAATTTGTAGATAAGATTATTGTGATTATATAATAACTTATTATGAAAAAATTACTTATTATAATAAACATCATTTTTTGCTGTTGTTTTTGTTTGTATATTATATAGATAAGTCGAAAAAATTTCTAATCAAACCTATTTACTACTACATTTATATTAGTTTGGTATGAAAAATTCTTGTCCACAGTTACACAGTGGAGTGTGGAGTCATCATTAACATTATTATTATTTCCAGTGGTTATGGTTCGTTCTCTCCTGATGCCCAAAAACATAATATGATTTTTCAAACTCGGCAACTTCATTGTTTCTCTATAAACCTATGTTTTAATCTTTATAATATATCTTAATGTAACTCCTAAAGGTGCATTACTTATTGCATCCATAATTGTCATATAAGTTACACTCCCGTCAACTAACACAATCACGTTAGAGTTAATTCATCAGCTTATACAATCATATTAGAATTAATTCATCACCTGACATAACTACATCAGGAGTTAATCTTGTGGCCTTTAGTATCCTACGGTTCCATGCTGACATCTATTTAGGTCATTCTACTCCATTTTCTTTGTGAAACTTCCTTTTCCGATGATGAATGTTTTTCCTTATTATTAGTCATGTACGTGCCAGTCATGTGCTCAACCAAATCCATGACATTTATATAGTCTGTATTAGTAATCATGCAAAAGAAAGTAATTAGAATAAAGTGAAAAAAATAATGGTTTTCATGGTAGTAGTCATATGTATTTCAAAAACAAATGAATGAAAGAATGAGTGGTGTAATATGCAGTAAAGTCTCTCTAATTTATACTGTTATTAATAACAAACTAATAGCTCTGGATCTCACAATATTTGAACAAAATTTTTTATTTGAAGGAGGAAAAATTGTACCAACGATCTTTTTCAAAAAATAATGAAGGAAAGAATATATCGCAATCTTTGAAACAATCTTTTCTTATTTGAAGGAGAAAATAAAGTAGCAATGATCTTTGAATGTCTCTCACAACTGTGTATTTGTTATTTGAAAGAGAAAAATTTATTACTTTCACAATACTTTAAATATTTATTTACAATAAATGAATTGCACTAGTTCAAATAATCAGTAGCTATTTAGAGATTTTATTCAGAAATATGTACTAGATACACTATATATATATATATATAATTATTATTTTTCAAATAGTGAAATATTATAATTTTTTTATGTGAATACCATTTTTTTTCTTTGTGGATTAACCACAATGTAATCAGAGAATTATGAGAACAAAATGATATAATAATTTGTCGATAAGAATATTGTGATCATATAATAACTTATTATGAAAAATTAACTTGTTTCAATAAACATGATTTTTTTCGGTTTGTTTTTTGTGTATATTATAGACAAATCGAAAAAATTTCTAACCAAATTTATTTACTATTACATTTATGTTAGTTTAGTGTGAAAAACACTTAAATACAATTAAAGCATGGAACGTGGAGCCGTCATCAATCTTATTATATTTTGTTCCCTCTCACCACCAAAAATAAACTATTAGTTTTCGAACTTGACACCTCCACTGTTTCTTTATAAGCCCTTGCTTTAATCTTTATAATATATCTTCATGTAAGTCCTGATGGTGCATTATTTACTGCATCCATAATTTTCATGTAAGTTTCACTCTCCTCAGCTTACACAATCACATTAGAGTTAATTCATCAATTGACACAACTACATTTGGAGTTAATCTTTCTGGCCTGTAGTATCCTAGGGTCCCTTGTTGACATCCCTTTAAGGTTGTTCTACTTCATTTTCTCCCTCATGCTTTGTCACTAATAATGAATGTTTTTCCTTATTATTAACCATATTCATGTCAGTCATTTGCTAAATCAAATTTAAGACATTTATATAGTCTGTATTAGTAATCATTCAAAAGAAACTAATTAGAATGGAGTAAAAAAAACATCAGTTTTCATGGTAGCAGTCGTATGTATTTCAAAAACAAATGAATAAAAGAATGAGTGGTGTAATAAGTAGTAAAACCTCTCTTATTTACACTGTTACCAATAACAAATTAATAGCTCTGGATATCAAAATATTTAAAAGATCTTTTTTATATTTGAAGGAGAAAAACCAAGACCAATGATCTTTTTAAAAAAATAATGAAAGAAAGGTTATATAAAAATCTTTAAACATTGTGACAACGATCTTCTTTTTATTATTTTCACGGTACCTTATATATTCTTTTACAATAAATTAATTAGGCAAATTCAAATAACTAGTAGCTAATTTGATATTTTATCAAGAAATACATACTAAACAAAATGCAAGAAATGGTAACTTACACTATAGTTAGAACGAACTTAATAATAATAATAATTTAGTAATATATATGTTATTAAATTATTATTATTAGTATTATTATTATTATTATTATTATTATTATATGTATATATATATATATTCTTTCAAAAAATTTGATATTTTTATCTAGTGAAATATTCCAATTATTTTGGATATAAGTACTACTTTTCTTTTTCATTGTAGAATAACCATAATGTAATCAAATGCTTATTACAACAAAATCAAAGATATAATAATTTGTTGATAAGATTATTGTGATTATATATTAACTTAATATGAAAAATTAACTTGTTATAATAAACATAACTTTTCAGTTTTTTTGTGTATATTATAGATAAGTCGAAGAAATTTCTAATCAAATTTATTTACTACATTATTTTTGTTAGTTTAGTATGAAAAACACTAACCAACAGTTGCGGAGTGGAATATTGAGCCGTCATTAGCCTTATTCTTGTTTCTAGTGATTATGGTATGTTTCCTTCCATCACCCAAAATACATAACACTTCCATTATTTCTTTATAAACCCCTTCTTTAATCTTTATAATATATCTTGATGTAACTGTTGATGGTGCATTATTGACTGCATCGATAATTGTCATGTATGTTCCACTCCAGTCAACTGACACGATCACATTAGAATTAATTCATCAGCTAATATAACAACATCATCAGTTAATCTTCTAGCCTATAGTATCATACGGTCACTTGCTGACATCAATTTAGGCCATTCTACTACATTTTCTCCTTTAAGCTTCCTTTCTGATGATGAATGTTTTTCCTTATTATTATCTATATATGTGTAGGTCATGTGCTTAATCAAATCCATGGCATTTACAGAGTCTGTATTAGTAATCATGCAAAAGAAGGTAATTAGAATGAAGTGAAAAAAATAATAGTTTTCATTTTAGTAGTCGTATGCATTTCAAAAAGTAAC
>CANUEX010009564.1:0-46175 GCA_948099535.1 Jatropha multifida
CGAGCTGTGAACAGTATTTAATATTAAGGCTGGGTCAGAAATGTTAACTCTGATTTATTTATGAATAATGTCATAATATGGGCTTACTATTTCCTTAGTCAAATGATAATAGAAATGGATTTTAATAGTTTAGGCTTACTATGGGCCTCGGGGGCCTTAAGCTTACCTAGGTCCTAGTGCCGGTCCGGCCCACGGTTTTGGGTCGTGACAGAATCCTTCAGGGATTTTCATATAGATAACTAAATCAAGTTAGCTATATAAATAGACAGTCATTAATTAATTAGATACATTTAAAATCTTCGTAAATTGCTAGACTAATCAAATATCAAATTATAATTGTATCCACCACATGAGAGTATTTATCCTCATAATCAATGCCAATTTTTTACGAAAAAACATGTGTAATAAGTTTGCTTTATATGTCTTCACCCATTTCAATTTCATAAAAATACATATTTGTATTCTATTGGCTTGACATCTCTTGATGCCCATAAAATCAAAATTTACTTTCAAGTAAATTAAAATGCCACATGCATTGTTTTATTTTGGTCAATCAATTTTATGTCTACATTCTCTAATAGACTAAACTCAAGATCCTCATTATTTTTCACAATTTCAAGTGTTATATTATATAAAAATTGTCGACATTTCTTTCATATTGGTTCCATCGTGGTCTGACATGACATGACATAATTTATAGAGATCTCATAATTTTCATTCATTTCAGGTATTTAAGTTTCTTCAAAAAACTTATTAGTCAAGTCTAAGATCTCTTTTAAATTTTATTTTTCTAGAACTTGACCATCTTAAATATTTGCTCATTTTTTTCATTTTTGGAACCAATCTACTATGCTTCAGGCATACTGTAGATTCATTAACATAGGCGGTTTGTCCTTTAGGGACTTCAATTATAATAGGAGCAATTTATAACTAGTATGTGAGATTTAATTTTCTCCTTTTGAATCAATAAGTATTTCTGGCAACTGATTTGCAATATTTTGCAAATGAATTATCTTTTAAAATTTTAGATCCACACTACCTTGTATGAGGATTAAGATATAATAACGATAATTCCTTTCCAACCAATTTGTTCTTCTAGTTACTTATTTCCTCCCCCTAATGTCGGGATCCATAACAATTAGTAAATTTAGTTATAAATAACTTTCTTATTTTTGAAAGTTCTAGATAGATAGATATAAATACATAACTGACATTTTCTAACCTTTTTTGAGGACCCATCTTAGTACATTGTGGTGGAACAATTAGAACATGTGATGCACATTTAAAGATCCTTGATGGGTAATATTTAATTTCTGATCCAAAATCAATTATAAATGGAAGAACTTATAATAACTTATTTGGCTTGATGCGAGTAAATACTATTAAATTTAATAGCATGTCCCTCTAAAAATAGGAAAATTTATTCTTATAATAATTGTCTTATGATTAATTGCAATCATTTATAAATGATACTGCTAAATCATTTTTGAGTAATAAATAAAAATAACAACAGGTTGTCCTAAATTATTTCAATTAACACATGTCATAATCATTAAAGGTTGATGTTTCAATTTACCATCATTCTCAAGATAGATTGTTTAATAGCATAATCTGAAAATTATATTTTTAATCAAATTATTTGCACAAATAATCATGCCAACTTTAGGTTGCATGTTGACAATAATCTTTGAAAACTTTAGGTTGTAGGTTAATAATAATCATGTACTTATCTTTTGGTGCATCCACAAATTATCTAAATAATTCACATGATAGATGAATTGATAAGTAATTTCAATTTCTATATATTCTAGAAAATGCAAGCAGTTTTTGAACTCTACTTGGTGATTGCTCAATAATTAATTTGCATTGAGAACAAAATAAGCATGAATAATTTAAGTAATTTGAAGAAACTTCTGGCTCTTTAATAAATATTTATATAGAGATCAAAATTTTATTTTTCGCATCATCATTGATTGAGATGGTCCAACTGATCATGCCAAATTCTAAAGTACTTGGATTTGTAATCTTCTAGTTTACAACCATATTTATTTCAATTATTATCTCTATTTGATATTCATTTTAATGAATATATTTGGAATAATGCATTATGCATAAAGCTCGTTCCTTTAAGTAGTAATATATGTTTTTCTGGACCTTTTAAATATTCTTTTACTACCAAATCCAAATTTGTCTTTCCATATTTTAGTTTACAATAACCAATATCCATATATACAACATTTATTTATACCACTACTAGTGGTAAGATTTATTCTTAAAAATTCATGTGGCTAACATAATTGCTAAGATCATGATTTCAAAATTAATCTCATTAATATTTTGAATGATAAGTATATTTTTGTCATTATTTATGCACATGTTCATTTATTGCATTCGCTTAAGGGAATGTTTCGTGTCCAGTTAGGTGGGTTTCACTATCCTCATGCCTATTATTATATATAGTTTCACTCACTTTAGGGAATGGTGTAGATCCAGTTGGACAGGCTTCATAATTTTTCATTAAGACCTCTTTATTTTGCTCATTGATAAAAAGGATATGAAATAAATTCAAAATATATCTTAAAACTTTTCTCGATATTGCTACTTCAAGAACATATTCAAAGTATAATATCATTGACAACCTAAATCAAGAATTAATAGTTTTAAATATAATAATGATAATATCTTAATAAATCAATTTTCAAAATTTGAAGTACATGGATAATATACCCAATATATAACAATAATTATAGCAATAATAGTAACTTTAATATTGCAAAATTAAAACTACTTGCAGTTTTGCAGGGTTTGCAACGATAAATGCATTTATTTGTGATACCTTTGATATTGTACATTTCTTTGATAATTTTAATTAAACAAAGATTATTCTCTCTTTGAGCAACCTAATTTTGATTGTTGTAAACCACAAATCTTTCCTTTAAATAATCGCGGTAGAGCAATCGTATTGATAACGTGTTATAAAATAATATTGAACTAGAAATAAGAAAAAGAAGGAAAATAGAGCAAAATATGGGAGAATACAATAGTGTATTTATTATTGTTGAAAAACCACATGTATATAGTTACATAAGTGGAACCCTAGAGTTCTACACAAATCAGGAAGATAGAGTTTTTAATAATTAAGAATACAAACTTCTAGCCCATAATGGAAATCCACTTATTTCATAACAACATGATAATTATTTATGTGTAAAAATGAACCACTAGAGATAATTTTTTTAGAAAAAAGTGGAATGAAAAAATAATTAATACTTCTTTAATTTTCTAAAAGGAATAAATTAAGTGAAATGAAAAAAAAAATTTGAACAACACTAATAGCAGTGTAGACATAGTATGTTTGAAAGATAGAACTCAAAAATTGTAGAGTAATTTTTCTTCAAATCTTGAAGAAGCAATTGGAATCACAGAGCACCAGGTTAAATGAAGGCAAAAGGATTAAAATGAAGTTATTATTGAATCTAATGCTCTGCGGTATTCTTGCGCCTAGGAGTAAAACTTTCCTTTATTATTTTTTTTTAAAAATAAATTTTGATTTTATTATTGATGATTGCAAATCTTGATAAAAGATGTTATAATAACCATTTCATTTTTATTAAAAAGTTTGTGAATATTATTGCCCATTTATTACCAAGGGTCACTCATCGTATCTCAAGTCTAAGAGAGTGATTTTCACGACATCCTTTCTTTTATTATTGATGTTTTATCAAGTGGCATAAGTAATATCCATCCGTCATAAAAAAATAGTCCACTTTCTATTTCCATACAAATTAATAAATAGCAATTATTATGGTTAAAGGTCAATTTTATTCATATAACTTTTTTATTATATTCATCTTAAATAATAAATGACCAATTATTATATTGAAATTATAAATAAGAATTAACGAGGATAATTGAAAATAAGATAAAATTTAATAAAGGGTATAGTAGACAATTTAAGAATTAACTATAATGCGAAAAAGGAAAGTGGACTATCTTTTGGGAATAGAAAGAGTACGACTTATTATTTTGAAAAGAAAAAATTAATACATTAAATATATCTTTTCAATTAATAAGGTAGTCACCAAGTAAAATTCTAATAGATTATAAACCTAGAACTTACTGCAAGAGAAAATCTCCACTTTCTTGCACACAAGTTTTTCACTAATGCTTACAAACTACATAAGAACTTGTAAGTTTTTAATAGAAATTACAAATTATTTTTCTCCAAACACAATTCATGTGTTTTTCCCAAAATACAATGCAAACTCTTAATAGGTTCTTGACAACTCTTACAAAGGGTTAGACCTTCCTTTTTTACGTTTCCTATTATTTTAAATATATGTAATAGATATCCCATTAGTGCTCTCAAAAAATGTATTAAATATTAATGTGATTTCCTTTCAAAATAAATTTTGATTCTTGATTTAAAACTTGCGTGCCTTAATTTTTGTGGATAATGTGGTTACTTATTGCATCATCCAATGTGTTAAGTCAAGTTCCTAACTAGTGAAGTTTAACTCTTAAATCCCTTATTTTGGACCTAAGAGTTATATTTAGACTAAATCTTTTAAGGGCAGATATGGGGTTAAGGAGATTGATAATTTTGAATCAATGTTGTATCACCAAAGTTGGTGTAGTTTTGGTTTCAATACACCCTCTTAACACAAACGTGGATTTGGGATGTCATAGGACTTTTTTATCCTTTAAAAACTGATTTTTTTTTCAAGTGAAGGGATACCATATTTGTTAGTACATGAACCCAATAGGTGGAAACCAACACTAGGATATTTATTTATTTATTATGTTTTTAGTTATTTGATACTAACAATTTATCTTATTTGAAGAGGTAGCTCATAAGTAGCGAAGTAAGCGTTTGCAAGCTTGCCAATGGACGTCTGTGGCATAGTTCATAAATTGCACTAGCTCATTGACACTGAAGGTGATATTTAGGTGAGTCAACTACCACTTGGCGATAATCATTACCAATTAACAAAGTATTTCCCATAAATTTGCTAAGATTTGGAGCAGTGACTATTGATGTACGACAACCCCTTGAAATCTTTCATATGGTGGCCTGTAGAACTTCTTCGATATACTTGGATTGTGAAAGAAGAAGTCCTTAAGCTGTATCGGTGATTTATATGCCTAAAAAATAATGAATGTCACTTAAATCACAAAGAAATGTGGATTGCAATTTATCAACAAACCATTGAATCAGCTTAGAGGAAGTGCCTATGATAAGAATATCATCCATATAAACGAGAACAAATAATTTATTAGCACTATTAGTAAAAAAAAACAAAGAATGATCCACCTGAGAGTAGTTAAAGTGCAAGGAATGAATTGAGACGATCAAACCAGGCGCCAGGCACCTATTTCAACCCATACAAAGATGTTTGAAGCTTGCAAACATGAATGGGTTTGGATGGATCAACAAAGTCAGTAGGTTGTTCCATTTGCAAGTCTTTCTCTAAGAAACCATGGAGAAAGGTGTTGGATATATCTTATGGGTTGACTTCCTAATTTTTTATACTAGCAATGGATAACACTGTATGACCTATGGTAAATTTGATCACTAATGAATAAGTCTCCATATAATCAATTCTAAATTATTGGGTAAGACCTTGGCTACCAGTGTCACTTTATACGCGCTATTGTCCCATTTGATTTTTCTTTGATGATAAGTATCCCTTTATTTTTTATAATATTGGCATTTTTGGGATGTGGCACTAGTAACCAAGTCTAATTTCGGAGCAAGGCATGTATTTCTTGTTGCATGGCATCTCTCCACTCCTGATGTATACTAGCTTGAATAAATTATTTGGGTTCTTGAGAACGAGGGATGATAGCAGTGTTTGCTTGCCTACGATTCATGGTGGTGGGTCGTAAGACCATATGATGAATTTGAGTGTGCGAGTTTTGGATGGTGGTTGATTCAAGTAATTGTAGACCCGTTAAAGTGGAGGATGAAGATAATGGAGAAGAAGTAATAGTTTGAATTGAGATGTCATTTGGATATGGGGATAATGATTACATGAGAATAGGAGTGTTTGACTTGGATGAGGCAGTTGAAGAAAAATTTAAGATTACTTTAAAGATAAAGTTGGAGTGGATAAAGACAATTAGGGATGAGAGGAGTTACCTGAATCTGAATGAAGTCGCACGTTGGTAGATCATATTTTTATAGTATTTTTAACTTAAGATTTATTAGGAAATTTTGGTATTTTTTATTAAATTTGATTAGCTTTTATTTAGATTTAATTATGTTTTCAATTAAGTTTTCTTGATTTTTGATAACCTTGATTTGAAAGCTTTTTTATAGAAAAATAGCCAGCATCCCTGAAAATTTAAGTGGGCCAAATTTCACTATTTAGCCCATGAAGATTTGAAGTTCAGACGACCCATACATAGACCTGCATGAGATTAATAAAAGAGTCTGCCATAGCAGTACTCATGCCCAACCCATTGGAAGAAGACTTCTAATTAGGAAGGAATCCAAATCAAAGTTAGTTTTCTACACAGATTATATTTTCTCCTAATTAGGCCAGCTAGTTTCCTACTTGGATTCGAAGACATCCTATGAAGTCTATATAAAGAGAGATCACTACAGTAATTGGGTTATCTTTAGAATTATTGAATCTTAGATCTCAAATATTGGTTCTATTCTCTTTCTTAGTTTTTCTTTCTTTGTAAGACTTCAAGCAATCAAGTTGTGTAAAGAATCAAGGAAGCCATCTACACTATTATTGACTAGTTTTTATCTCAAAACTTTTAATCTTGTTTTGAATTCATATTATTTATGGAATTATTTTTAGATTTAATTGATTTTTATTTAATTACTATGTCGAACTAAACTCTCATACTAGGGATTAATGTAGCTTAACTTCTACTCCAATTTAAATATTAGATTTGCATTTCTTTGTTCAAGTTACAATTTATTATTGAGCTTAATGCTTCTAGGTAGAGTTTCTCCCCTGGATTGATTTATTTCATTAATTACTATCAGAAAAAAGGGTTTTTGATAAGAAAAGGATAATAAATTAGATGTAAATGATAACTTGATGCGAAAGCTATATGGTTTGCCTCATGGGGGTTTTCATAATTTAATGACCTTAGAGGTTATGAATTCTTGAATAAACCATAAAACTTAATGATTTAATTCATGTTTGGTTGCACTATTGGGAGATAGGTAATTAGATGGGATTAAAATAGCTAATAATACATCGGGAGAGCTTGTTAGTGACTTTAGGATTGTTTTTCCTACTTAAACAATTAAAATTGATTAGCAAACTAATAAAACAAATTGGGTAGAGTTAAGTGAAATCAATTCCCTAGTAGCTTTTAAACCTTGATTTCTTTTCATCAAATATTCTTGTTTGAATTCTTTTCCACTGTTTTATTTTATTTTTATTTTGCTTCTACAATTATCCTCTTTGTTATAGTTTAAATAATAGTAAATTAAGATAATTTTAGTACTTGGTATATAATCTTCATGGGACGATACTTTACTCACTCTTTATCACTTGTTGCGATTTTGTACACTTGCGAAAAGTGCTGTCAAGTTTTTGGCCCTGTTGTCGGGGATTGCTGTTACTAATCAATACTAATTAACCTACTATTAATTTAAACATTTATTTTTTTTTTGTCTTAATTTCTCTAAGGACTCTTTCAGGTGTTTATGCAAAGATGATCTCGTAGCGTTGAACCTTTATTTTTTGATCCAGAAATTGAAAAAACTTATAGAAGGAATAACGCTGCAAAAAGGAATTGAGAGCATGAACAACGAAGGAAATCAACTATGGCTAGAATAGAAGACGAGATACATGATTTAGTGGAGGAAGAGGAACAAGAGATACTACAACACCAGTTGGAGCAAAATCGAAGAAATCCTACTCGCACTTTGCGTGACTACACTACCTCTTCTCTTAATGGAACCACCTCCAGTATCACCAGACCTAGGGTAGAAGCTAACAATTTTAAGATAAAGCCTTCCATTATTCAAATGCTTTCTACCTCAATCCAAGATGGAGGGTTACCTAGTGAGGATCCAAATGCCCATATCATAAATTTTTTAGAGATTTGTGATACCTTTAAACAAAATGGAGTTTCTGAGGATGCTATCAAATTGAGATTATTTCCTTTTTACCTTGAGGGATAAGGCACGTGCTTAGTTACAATCATGCCCTGTAGGAAGTTTTACCACATGGGAGGAGTTAGCTCAAAAATTCTTGGCAAAATTCTTTCCATCTTCAAAGACCACCAAGCTGCGCAATGAGATAATAACTTTTGCCCATCATGATCAAGAGAGCTTGTATGAAGCTTGGGACAGATTCAAGGACCTGTTGAAAAAGTGCCCACATCATGCTCTACCTAAGTAGTTACAGGTACAAACTTTCTATAATGCATTATCTCCTAACATTAAGATTACTTTAGATGCAGCTGTTGGAGGATCTTTTGAAAGAAAAGGGATTGATGAGGCTTATGATTTGATAGAAGAGATGGCGAGCAATAGCCATTATCAAAATACCTTGGAAAGGAAAAAGACTGCAGGAATATATGAGATTGATGCCATAACCACGCTTAATGCCAAGGTGGATAATATGGTAAGAAAGATAGATTTGTTGACCACTAATTCTGTTAATTCTATTATGCAAGCTTGTGACTGGTGTAATGGTCAACATGGAGTTGGGGAATGCATGTTGAATAATTTAAACCCTCAAACTTTGGAGCAAGTTAACTACGTGATGAATCAAGGAAGGAAGAATTACCCATATCCTAACTCTTATGACAATAGGTTGAGAAATCACCCTAATCTGTTTTATGGCAATCCAAACAATGCCTTGAATCCACCACCAGGTTTTTCTCCGCAAGAGAAAAAGGTTCATAATGATCTCCTTACTGCTCTTTCCAAATCCCACATGGAGTTTATGAATGAAACTAGGGAAAATCACAAAATCCAACAAGCAGCAGTTAGAAATTTGAAAATCCAATTTGGATAGTTAGCAAGCATAATGGCCTTAAGAACTCAAGGTACGATACCTAGTAACACTGAGAAAAATCCTAAAGAATAGGTACAGGCTATTACTTTGAGGAGTGGTAAAGAATTGGAAGATCCACCCAAGAAGGAAGAAAGAAAGAAAGAGAAGAAGGAAATTCCCATCATTGATCTTGAAGAAAAAGAGGAGGTAAAACCCTATGTTTCACCTGTTCCTTTCCCTCAAAGACTTAAGAAATCCAAGGATGATAAAAGTTTCCTCAAATTTCTTGATATTTTCAAAAAGCTTCAAATAAATATTCCTTTTACAGAAACTCTTGCTCAAATGCCTAGTTATGCAAAATTCTTGAAGGAGATCTTGAGTAAGAAAAGGAAGATCGATGATCAAGAAACGGTAATGTTAACGGAGGAGAGTACTACAATCATTCAAAATACATTGCCTCCTCAATTAAAGGATCCAAGAAGTTTTTCTATCCCTTGTAATATTGGAAATCTTAATTTTGATAAGGCTTTAGTTGATTTAGATGCAAGTATTAATCTTATGTCTTATGAGGTTTTAAGATGCTAAGGATGGGAGAACTGAAGCCAATAAGGATGTCTCTACAATTAGCAGATCGTTTGATCAAATACCCAAGGAGAATTGTGGAAGACGTATTCGTCAAGGTAGGTAAGTTTATTTTTGCTGTTGATTTTGTTATTCTTGACATTGATGAAGATAGAGAAGGATCCCTCATTCTTGGAAGACCTTTCCTTGCAACTGCAAGAGCCTTGATTAATGTTCATGAAGGTAAGTTAACTCTAAGGGTAGGTCAGGAGGAAATTATTTTTAATGTTCTTAAATCTTGCAAATTTCCTATGGATTCTAGTGATTGTTTTAGGATTGATATTATTGATGATTGTGTGAATGACACGTTGCATACTAAAGATACATTAATCATTAATAACATTGATATTAAGGTTCAAAACATCAAAAGTGAGAAAGAGAGCAAACCACCAAAGCAAGAACTAAAACAGCTTCCTTCTCATCTTTAATATGCTTTCTTAGGTGATAATAATTCTTTTCCTGTTATTATTTCCTCTCACTTATCACTTGATCAATAGAAAAGGTTGTTATAGGTTTTAAGGAAGCATAGAAAAGCTTTATGATCGTCAATTACAGATTTAAAGGGGATTAATCCAAGTGTGTGCATGCATAAGATCTTGATGGAGGAAAACTACAAGCCTACAATTGAGCACCAAAGGAGGCTGAATCCAAACATGAAGGAAGTAGTCAAGGCAGAAATCATTAAACTCTTTGATGTAGGAATTATTTATCTAATTTTGGATAGTAATTGGGTAAGCCCTGTGCAAGTTGTTCCCAAAAAAGGAGGTATGACAGTTATTTTTAATAATAATAATAATGAGTTAATTCCTTCTAGAACTGTCATAGGTTGGCGTGTGTGCATTGATTATCATAAATTAAACAAAGCAACACACAAAGACTTCCCTTTATCTTTCATTGATCAAATGCTTGAAAGACTTGTAGGTTATCCTTATTATTGCTTTTTAAATGGTTATTCAAGGTAATTTCAAATCCCTATAGCTCCCGAGGATTAAGAAAAGACCACTTTTCACTTGCCCTTATGGTACTTTTGCATATAGGAGAATACCTTTTGGATTATGCAATGCACTTGCGACTTTTCAAAGGTATATGATGTCCATATTTTATGACATGGTTGAAAAATTTATCAAAGTTCTTATGGATGATTTTTCTATTTTTGGTTCTTCTTTTGATTCTTGTCTTCATAACCTTTCTTTTGTAATGCAGCGATATGAAGACACTAACCTTGTCTTAAATTGGAAAAAATGTCATTTTATGGTTAGTGAAGGTATTGTTTTAGGGAATAGAATTTCTGAAAAGGGAATCGAGGTAGATAAAGTAAAGATTGAAGTAATTGAAAAGCTACCACCTCCAAATTCAGTTAAAGGAGTTAGAAGCTTTCTTGGTCATGTTGGTTTTTATAGGAGATTTATCAAGGACTTCTCAAAAATCACTAAAACTCTTTGTAATTTGTTAGTTAAATATGTTCCTTTTAATTTTAATGAAGAGTGTTTGAATGCTTTTAATAGGTTAAAGAAGGAATTGATCTCAGCTCCTATAATTGCTACACCAGATTAGAGCCTACCGTTTGAGCTTATGTGTGATGCTTGTGATCATGCCATAGGAGCCGTTCTTGGCAAAGGAAGGAAAAGAAGTTCCATGTCATCTACTATGCTAGTCGTATCCTGAATGATGCGCAACTTAATTATGCCACCACTGAAAAGGAGCTCCTGGCTATTATTTTTGCTTTTGATAAATTTAGAGCATATTTGATAGGAGATAAAAAAAATAGTTTGTACTGATCATTCAACCATTAAGTATTTGTTAGAAAAGAAAGATGCAAAGCCTAGACCAATTCGTTGGATTCTTCTTTTGCAGGAATTTGACTTGGAGCTTCGTGACAAGAAAGGAACTGAGAATCTTATAGCTGATCACCTTTCTAGGCTTGAGTTGGGGGAAGAAGAACGAGAAGAAGTTCAAATTAATGAAGACTTCCCCCATGAGCATCTCCTTCTCCTAGCAAATAGATAAGCCCCATGGTACGCAGACATAGTGAATTACCTTACTTGTAAGATTACTCCTCTTAATCTTTCTTATCAACAAAAGAAAAATTTTTTTCATGATGTCAAATTTTACTATTAGGAGGATCCTTTCTTATTTAAGTACTATAACGGCCAACTCTTTAGAAGGTGTGTACCGGAGGAAGAGATGGAGAATGTACTTAGACATTGTCATTCTTTAGAATGTGGAGAACATTTTGGAGGAAACAAAACGGCAGCACGAGTATTAGAAAGCGATTTGTATTGGCCTAACTTATTTAAAGATGCTTTTAACTTTGTTCAACTTTGTGATCGTTACCAAAGGTTAGGAAATATCTTGAAAAGACATGAGATGCCATTGCACAACATTCTTGAAGTGGAGATCTTTGATGTTTAGGGTCTGGACTTCATGGGACCATTCCCATCTTCTTATTCCAACCAATACATCTTACTGGTAGTGGATTACGTTTCTAAATGGGCGGAAGCCATTGCTCTACCTAACAATGATGCCAAGAGCATGATGAACTTAATCAAGAAATACATTTTTACACACCATGGTACCCCTCGAGCAATTATCACGGATGGAGGTAAGCATTTTTGCAATAAGTATCTAGATTCTCTCCTTGCAAAATATGGTGTTACTTATAGTGTAGGTACCCCTTACCATCCACAAACAAGTGGACAAGTTGAGGTAACTAATAGAGAGATCAAAAAGATTTTGGAGACTGCAGTTGGTCAATCGAGGAAGGATTGGTTCAAGAAGCTTGATGATGCACTTTGGGCCTATTAAACTACATTCAAAACACCAATCGAGATATCTCCATATCAGATGGTCTATGGTAAGGCTTGTCATCTACCGGTTGAGTTGGAACACAAAGCTTATTGGTTAATACAATTCCTGAATTTCAATGCCAAAGAGGTGGGACAAATGAGATTGCTTCAATTAAACATGATGGATGAAATGAGGATGCATGCTTATGAGAATGCCAAAATTTACAAGGATCGCACAAAAAAATGGCATGATAAACATATTATTTTGCAGGATCTAAGAGTCGGACAACAGGTATTACTCTATACCCTTAGACTTTATCTGTTTCCAGGGAAGTTATGCTCTCGGTGGTTCGGACCGTTCACTATAAAAGAAATTTTTCCACATGGAGCGATTGAGATCGTTGATGGAAATCGAAGCTTCAAAGTTAATGCTCAAAGATTGAAAGTGTTCTGAAACAAAGCCTTTGATCCAGTAAAGATTACCATGAGTCTCACCTAAAAAGCCGGGGTCACATGAGTTGAGCTTAATGACGTTAAACAAAAGCACTTGTGGGAGATGACCCATATATATTTTGTCTTCTCCATTCTTTTTGTTTTTATTTTAACAAAATTTTATTTTATTTGACCTATTTTTATTCACCAGACTTAACCCTTTGTTTCGTGTTTTTCAGGGATTTTTTCTTGCAAGTCTATGTCTAGCACGCTCTGCCCGTGCTAGCCAGCACGCCTATGCCAGACTAAGCAAAATTTTACAACTCAAGTCAGTGTCTAGCACACCCTGCCCATGCTAGCCAGCACTCCCATGCCAAGAAAAGCCAAATTTCCCTTTGAAAGTCAGTGTCTAGCATGCCCTGCTCGTGCTAGACAGCACGCTTGTTCCATTCTAAGTGAGATTTTTCAACACAAGTCAATGTCTAGCATGCCTTGCCCGTGCCAAGAAAAGCCAGATTTACCTTCGCAAGTCAGTGTCTAGTACGCCCTGGTTGTGCTAGCCAGCATGCCCATGCCAACTTGAGCAACAAAATAACACTTGATGGTCAGTGTCTAGCATGCCCTAGTCGTGCCTTCAAACTCGCCCATGGAGAATCTAGAAAAATGAACATAGACCGTGCTTACTATAGCATGCCCGTGCCAGGTACGCAACTCTCTTTTCCAACTACAGGTCAGTGTCCAGCATGCCCTAGTCGTGCCTTCCAACTCACCCATGGAGAATCTAGAAAAATGAACATAGACCGTGCTTACTATAGCATGCCCGTGCCAGGTACGCAACTCTCTTTTCCAACTACAGGTCAGTGTCCAGCATGCCCGTGCCACATCACATTCAAAGAATTAACAGCTGACCTTTCGGTTCTCGTGCAAACCCTGACCATCACCCTTTATAAACAACCTCAACTCCCTCATACCTCTCTCTCATAAACGGTACTCCTACCTCCCCTCAATACTCTCCAACTTCCATTCTTCTTTTTCCTTAACACCCACTCCACCTCCACCCACTCAACCCTTCTCTTCCTCCTCCACCATGCCTCCAGGATATAAACAAAGTCGATCTATCGCATCCTTGGCCGCGAGAGTTCGATCCACACCATCTACTGCACCACCACCACCTCCACCTCCACCCACCAGACCACGTCCTCCACCATTCGAGATCGAATCAAATGAGCAACAAGAAAGGTACAACAAACTCTCTCTTCATCCCATTCTCCCCAATCATTTTATAAATGAGCAAGCTTTAGATAAGGTCAATCTTAGGAATGCTATTGCCCTTTAAAAGGATTGAGCGGGAAAAATTTATTTCCATGAAAGATATTGTTTATGCACCACTGACTTTGGAATTTTTACGTTCTTTTGCTGCCACTATTTTTCCTTTGCATGAAGAATACCCTAACAACATTAAGTTTAGGCTTTTAGCAGAAACTATGAACTCCTAGTGAATGAGGTTAGCCACATATTTAGGTTTCCAACTGAGAATTCCATTAGACAAATACCCAAAGACTTTCTCGATTGTGGTACTTGGACCAACCTAACTGGAAAAAATAATTACAACCCTAGGATCTCAAAGGTTTCCCACTTACGCAATCCCACGTATCAGTACATTCATAAGTTCTTGGCTAAAACCATCTTTGGTCGAAGTGAGAGTGATGGAGTTTTGGAATTGAATGAGTTGTATTTTATTTGGGCTATAAATTAAGGGATTTTTCTCAATGTGGGTTTTTGATGGTGTCAATGATGGGCTAGAATTGCACGGGCACATAAAGGGGCTATTTTGATGGGATGTTTTGTAACTGGTATTGCCTCTTACCTTCATGCATGGAACCCCGCTCGACCTGTTTATGATATTTTAAGAGGTGGGAAAGGCACTGGGCTTGATTTAGATGTCATGTTACACATGAAGCTTATTGAAAGGATAGGGGATACATTTCGTATTGTGGGATCCCAGGAAGATAGGCCTGTTACTGATAATGGAGATGACGAGGGAGATCCAACTAACATAGAGGAGAGTCAACCTCATAGTTTTGAAACTTTTCCTGGTGTTGGAACTTCTAGAGCAGGACCTTCTTTTCAGTAGCAATCAGACATGTCCAATGAAGAAGTCCATGCACGTTTGATGTCTAGAATGGACATGGTGACGCTCGCTTTCATGGGATGGAGACTATGATTTTCGACAGGTTCCAATCCATTGAGATTATGCACGGGGGACTAGAATCACAACTATACACCATGCAAACCCAATACCAAGGAATCAACAGTCAGCTTTAGACAGTGATTCAAATGTTGCAGCACCATCCTCCACCTCCTCCTACAGACTAACTGTTTTGTGTTTTGTTTTGCTCTTTTTAGTTCCTTTCTTTTATTTCCGTTTCATTTATATTTGGAACTATCTTTTTAATTTGTTCTTTCCGTTTTACATTCAGTTGTTTTTCAGACTTATTTGACTTTATTATTTAGCCTGCTTTGTTTCTTTTTCAGCCTGTTAGCTTATCCTATGTTTTCTTCCTTCATATTTTTCATTGTATTCCTCAATACAATGGTGGTAAGAGGTTCTTCATTATTCCTTTTTATTTATTAGTGTTTCACATTGAGGACAATGTGTTATATTAAGTTGAGGAAGGGACATATTTTTGCTTACTTTCTTTTGCATGAACAGTTCATTATGGTTGGAATAATTACAGCCTGTTACCTTCTTTTCTTTTGCTTACTTTCTTGTATAAATTTAGTTATTTTCTTCTATAGCTTGTTTTAGCTTGATTTTGAACTATTTAACTTAATGTTATTCCTTGGTATGAATATTTATTTTTAAGATCATAAAAAATCATGTTTGAAATTATTATGATAGATACGTATGTTTTAAGCTAAATTTATTTAACTTTGGCATTCCTAGAACAAAATTGAAAATTCTTTTGAGACAAAATTTTTAAAGTGCTCACATTAGAAAGAGCTGATTTAGGCATTCTTTGTTGAACTACATAATTTAGCCTAAGACCACCATAAGTTAATTATAACCCTTGCAACCAATTTGAAGCTTATAAACCAATATTTTTCTTGTTACCCTCATTAAAACTTAGCCATTAAAACCTAATTGTTTAACTTCTACCCCAAATGCAATTATGTATAGTTGATAGATATGATTTTATAAAAACATAGCAAGAAAATAAAAGGGAGAAATTTTTCATTCAAACACTAGCAAGTGGAGAAATTAGAAGAAAAGAAAAAAATTCCAAAGAGAAGCACCCCAAAAAGAAAAATAATCAATCAAAAATTCAAGTTTGGGGAAATCAATCTTAAGCAAGGAAGAAATTATTCAAGTATTATAAAAAGGCTTTGCCAAAAGCATCTCTAGTAATAAGGTAGTGAAAAACTTAAAGATAATCTCTCATTGCAAATAAAGATACATGTTTTGATGAAATCAAAATCTCGATATTATATATTTTTGAACTATTTGATTTCCTATATCCGTTTCTTTTTACTTAACTAAATTAATCCTATAAGCCCCACTACAACCCTAGTAAAAGACCTTTTGATCTTGATAATGGTGTAGCACTTAAAATTGTGAAAAAGGGATAACTAATTTTGCCTATGGGAATGTTAAATTTAAATTCATCATCTATATTTCAAAGGTTAATAAGTTTTTGTGAAAATTCATATGTTATCTATCATAGTTTGATTAATTATTGGTGTTGAAATCTTGATAATTTATATTCATACTAGGGAAAGTATTTTGTTAAAAGTTTGAATTTTTGCAAAAATATAACTAGAACAAAAAATACTTAATTTATTTTTATGTTAATAAATTTTTTATATTTTTAAGATTGTGAATGATTATCTCCAACCATATTAAGCTAGTTTTATTTAGTTTTAATTTAGTTTTTGTTTTTCTTTAATTTTATTGTTTGAGGACAAACAATGGTTTAAGTTTGGAGAATTTTGATAGGTCATATTTTTATAGTATTTTTAGCTTAAGATTTATTAGGAAATTTGGTATTTTTTATTAAATTTGATTAGCTTTTATTTAGATTTAATTTTGTTTTCAATTAAGTTTCCTTGATTCTTGGTAAGCTTGATTTGAAGGATTTTTTACAGAAAAATAGCCAGAATCGCTGAAAATTTAAGTGGGCCAAATTCCACTATTTAGCCCATGAAGATTTGAAGTCCAGACGACCCATACATGGATCCGCATGAGATTAATAAAAGAGCCCACCATAGCAGTACTCAAGCCCAACCCATTAGAAGAAGACTCCTAATTAGGAAGGAATCCAAATCAAAGTCAGTTTCCTACACAGATTATATTTTCTCCTAATTAGGCCATCTAGTTTCCTATTCAGATTCGAAGACACCCTATGAAGTCTATATAAAGAGAGATCACTACAGCAATTGGGTTTATCTTTTGAATTATTGAATCCTAGATCTCAAATCTTAGTTCTATTCTTTTTCTTAATTTTTCTCTCTTTGTAAGATTTCAAGCAATCAAGTTGTGTGAATAATCAAGGGAGCCATCTACACTTTTGTTGACTAGTTTTTATCTCTAAACTCTTAATCTTGTTTTTAGTTCATATTATTTATGGAATTATTTTCAGATTTAATTGAGTTTTATTAATTGAGATTAGTAACAAGTTGATAGGAATTTTTTATAAGTAATTCATGAGCAGTAAGATGATCATGAAGGTCATAAAAAGAAACTGGTTTGGGTATGAGATTAAGAGTTCTAACAATAGAGTGATATTCATGGCCAATATTATAATAAATAATGGCATTGAAATCTACAGTGGAGATAGGACATCCGACCGCGCTAAGTTCATCTCCAAGAGATTTTTCTTTCTAAAGATAGGAGGAGATAAAGAGACAAACTTTTTTGAGATATTAGAGTTCAATATGGAGTTGAAGCTGACGATTTTGATATATGGATCTGAACACTTTAAAAAGAGCTTTCCAAACAACATGTGAAGAATTTAATCTAATGATTGAAGAGCAGACTTCTTCTGAGAGAGAAACAAGAAGCCATGACTGAAGTAAGTGATCTTTCTTAAACCACTAGACATATGCAGGGTTAGGAATAGGGTATTATCAAAAGAAGAAGTGGTAATAGTTTTTGAAAGGGGAGGTTTGGATCCATCAATGAATCCATGAAGATCTTGAAAATTTAGGATGGGTGTGAACTGGTATTTACATGAGAGATAATTTTTTGGAGTTAATTTGACGGAAAAATAGGATGAAAAGGTGCTAGATGGCGTGGTGGTGAAGGAAGACGAAATGGGAACAAGTACCAGGGCTTTAGTACCATGTAAGAGATAAAGAAGAGTTTGAGAAAATTAATTAATCGTATATGTATTGATATGTAGGTAGAAAGCCTATTTATACAAGTAGAGGCTGAGCATACATAAAGAAAATATCAAGTAGATGTGTTTTACTGTATTTGAAAACCAATATGATAAATACAAATAATTAATTAATAAATTGACATTTATATATTAATAGTAGTAACCCAATTTCAGATCTCCTTATAGTTGGTTAAATAAGTCATTAATTATGGGTGGCGGGTATTTAATCTTAACTTTCACTATGTTTAGCTGTCTATAGTCAATGCATAATCTCATAGTACCTTCTTTTTTTTTCACAAAGAGAACTAGTGCTCCACAAGGTGATGCACTTGGCCTAATAAACCCCTTGTCCAATAGTTCCTATAACTGTGTCTTCAATTTGTTTAACTTAATCGGTACCATTCTATAAGGAGAGATAGATATAAGAGCGGTGTCTGGAATCAACTTAGTAATGAAGAAAGTCTCTTTATTTGGTGGTAGTCCTAATAAATCACCTATAAGTACATGTATAAACTCATTTACATTTAGAATACCTTGTAGTGTATGATTGGTAGTTTTTATGTCAATAAAATGAGCTAAGTACACTTCAGACGCTCTTGTAATTATCTAAATGCACTAGCTACAAAAATCAAACATGATGAAACTACATGGCTGTCTCTTGGAAATACCACTCAACATTGATATGAAAGCTCAATTATAACTTTGTGTAACGATTGACAATAGCTCGATGTCTTGCTAATCAATCCATACTCAAAATAATATCAAACTCTTAAAGAAATAACAATATCAAATATGCCTTCAATAGTGTCTATCTTACACATATGTCATAGTCTTGGTATGCCCTGTTAACTATTATATTATCCCCCAATTATGCGCTTACTCTCAAATTATAACCCAATGGTGTACGTTCATGATGGATTGTGATGTTAGATTCAATGATAAGAATGAATGTGCAGTACCAAGATTTATCAACACATATACCTCATTATCATGGACAATAGTAATAACCTTTGATGCAATTCGTGCCTCCTATCTAGTCATAGCAAATTCTCTAGCCTGTATCTATTGTCTAGAATTTTATCCTACAGATAAAGCATCATGTGACGATCTAACACCATTAGCTCTAGTGTTCCGCATAAACATGTTAAAACTAGCTCTGCCTCTATAGCACTCTTGCTGCTTTGCTGGATCAGGTTGTTAGAAGCCCACCAACTTTCGCTTGGTTCATCCTCAAACTACACATTTAATAGAGGGGACCGGTGCTACTACCGATTATCAAGGTCTGGCTCTAATCGAGCCAATTCCACCTCATCTTGGATTTGAACATAATCCACACGATTTTGCCCCATAAGTGGAATGAAGAAATTTTGAGGAGGTAACTCATCCTAAGATTTTCTTAAACAAGCACACTCAACCTTAGAGTTCTTCTAACTCTAAGCCATTCCACCACAAGGAGCCTCTAGTGATTAGTTTTTGTCGTTTCAACAAATTATTTGATTCATTCATGTGTCCTAAATTCCACTGTCTTAGCTAGCTGCCATTTTAGAAGCTTGCTAGGAGCTTAATTCACTACCCTCTTCGGATTACTTTTCCAGGTTAGGTTATCGTACGCCTGAGTAGGGCAGATAGAGCAAAGCCCTACCATCATAGAAGCTTCTACTGCCCTCTTCGAAATGCTTTACTAGGTCAGGTTTTCACATGCTTGAAGAGGGGAGAAAGAAAAGCTTTTGGCAGACTAGCTAGGGTAGTGGAATGTAGGGCATAAGAATGGATCGAATCATATATTGAAGCAAGAGAAACTAGCCCCTAAAGATGCCTTTCAGTGGAGTGGCTTAGAGAGGTGAAAGAACTTCGGGGTTCACTTAAGGAAAATCTTAGATGGGTGATCTTTTAGGAAGTTCTTCACTCCATCTATAGGATAAAACTGTGCCAATCATGTCCAAATCTAGGATGGGCGGAATTGACTTCATCCAAAGCGATAATTATTCTTGTATTGGAGTCAGTGTGATAATTGGTATCACAGCCAAACCCTCTCTAGTGGATGCGTGGTTCAAGGATGAACCAAATGGAAGCTGATGGGGCTATGATAACCCAACCCGACAAAGTGGTTAAAAAAGAGCAGATAGAGTAAAACTCCTTGTAAACTTCTAGGATGACAAGTTAGTTAAGGTAGTGAAATGTGAGATATAGGAATGAGTTAAATCATATATTGCAATTTTAACCTTATGCATCCTAAATTTTGTGAATGACCCATCGCGCATATGAGCTTGCAAATTTTGGTAACAATGCATATTTTTCTATACTAATAGTAATAGTTTTTAGGATTTTAGTTTTTATATGCAAAATATTGATTTATTATATAGTTAGCTTAACTTCTAGAATAATTTTCAAAATTTTCAACTAATGTAATAAGTGTTTAATTGATATAAAATTTCAAGTTGAAGTATTTAATAAAATAATTTTATAAGTTGAATTGTTTAATATGTCTGATTTTATAAGTTAAAGTATTTAATAAGTCAAAGTAAAAGTTAAGAGTGTCACAAGATTAAGGTCACAAAATTAAAAGGTGGATATATATATATATGAAAGCTAAACCAAAGAGAAAGTTTTAAGGCATTCTCTTTGCTCAACATTCCATTTTTCTTTTCTAAAAAATTTTGAGTTTTCCCTTTATTTTTGTGTTTTGATTGGCCAACAAATTATTTTTTTAATTTAATATTTGATAAATAGTAATGATAATTGATAACTTTTAAAATCTAATCTAATTGAATTACAACCTATCATTTAAAACCTAATCTAATTCAACTAAAATATTATCATTTAAATTTTTGAACCTAAAATCTAACTATATATAATTGAACTTGGATGTATACTGTTAGGCACCAAAAGGAACTCGAGAGTTTGTTGTTGCAACATAGAGCTACTTGTGTTGTGCCATCTAAGACAGTTGGGCTAGACTTTTTATGTGGCTTTATGAAAGATGGGTAAATGCTCAAATTAAGCGTTTCTGCTAATCTATTTATTGATTTGTATTTTCAATTATTGTCGAATGCAATTATATTTCTTTAATTACAAAGTTGTTGTTTTCGTGCCAAATCTTTATGAATTGCTTAAGGATACACCAATCTAAATGGAGGGAAATAAAGTTTTACCCCCACACTATAACGAGCTTGTTCGGCTTTATAATAACCCAAAAATTCTTTTCACATATTTCTTATTTAAAAATAAGATTTTAAAATAGACTAATGAGATTGTACAATAAAATATTTTATTATTACTTAATCGAACCGATGAACCAGTTTGAAACCTTCAAAACTAAGTGAAAAACGGATTAAATCTTTATTTGGACCAAATTGATTCGAATCAAACCGGAATTACCCAAAAGGACCTAGAAACCCCGAACTTTATTTTTCTTTCCCTTATTTTCTTCTTCTTTCTTCCTCTCCCTCCAGCACCACTCAAGCTTTTTTCCTTTCTCTCTCTCTCTCTAGTTCTTGATCACCAATCGGCATCGACACTGTCTTGTCACCGTCGTTGTTCCATCGCCACCTTTTCCTCTCGCCATTCTCATTTCTAAATGATGTATCAATCATAAGACAGTAGTGATCTCATCTCTAATTGAACAATTTTGCCTCTAACACTCTCCATTTTTTCGGTAGTTCCAGCACTGAAGGTAAGCATTAGTTGATTCCTTTTCTCCTAGCAAATAAATCCCTTCAAGAGATTCAAGCTCTTATTGATGTTTTGAGGAGCTGCCATGGATGAGGGGATTAAGGTGGTTGTCAAGCTGTTCTAGCCAATTAGAGGGCTGATCTCATCTAACCGACACCAAAAATGGGCCTTGAGTGAAATTCGAGCCAAATGGTGTGAAGAACGCTCAATTTCGAGCAACTGCAAATTTTCAGCCACCGTAGATGGCGATGCCAGCAGCACTTTGGCGACCAACCAATGAGTCTTTGGTGAGACCCCCGAGAGGCAGAAATTTGAGAATTTCACACTGACCTTGAATCTGAAATCCAATTTTTAATCAGTATAATTTAAGATTTAGTTTGTTAAAATTCAATGTAAATTTCAGTTTATAAATTGTTATTGGGTTTAATTAGTTTGGATTCAAATTATTAAGGACTAAGAGTAAAATAAGAGTTTTAATATATTTAAACAAGTTATAATTACTACCATATAAATAAATTGAGAATTTTGATAAATATGGATTTATGGAATGAGTTTTGGATAAATTAAATGAAACATATCAAGTAGGTGCTTGAGCTTAAGAAATATATCTATTTAAGTAAAAAGAGAATTAGAGGCATAATTAAATTATGTTGAACCTTAATTTTAAATATATTCATTTCTTAAGAGGAATTGATTCCTTGATTTAATTTGAGCTAAGGACTATTAAGAATTATTTATATTGGTATGTATGAAGGATTTTATTTGTTGGAAAATGAATCAGGTGGAGATTAATTAAAAATATAAAAGGATTTATTAAGATTAGATTAAAGGTTATTTTAATCTATAAGCTAAGAGTTGATTATGAAATTACTATTTATGGTAAATGGATATTGGAGTTATTGATTGCCGATGGAAGGATTGTGTGAGCAATGATTAATAAATATATTAAATAGTTAATACTTGAATAAATAGAAAGTTCTATTAGAAGGGGAATACTATCAAGAATATAGATAAGATTTAGATTAATTAAAGCAGTTTAATATCTAAGTAAATATATGCTAGCTTAATTATTGTCTAAGAAAATTCATTTGTTTAATGCGATCTTCCTTTAAATTGTGTCGTATCTAGATCGTTTAATGCGGTCTTTCCTGCTAGTCAAAGATTGAACATAAAGATTACTTTTCTTTTATCACTGTGAGTAATAATAAATAATGCATGCCATCATTTAGATACGTGCATCAACCATTTCGCATCTAATAAGTACATATACACAAATGATACTCAGCCTTCACTCTTTTAATACTATATTATAAAAATAACATTATTTACACTATGATTTGTCATATAAATAATGTTATAAGCATATGTGTAAGCCCCCTCTCGAGCGCCTTGGAAAAGGTTCAATGGATGGAGCCTCTGCGGACGAGCCCATCTAGTCGGTTCATTACGGTGAATTGGGAGGAACTCCCTTGTGTTTCCTTTTTTTGTCTTGTTGTGACTAGTTATTGGTATGATTACTAGTTTGTCAATTTTATGGCTCGGTTTAACGCTTTTAAGTGATGTCATGTTAGCTCATTGGAGCATTTTGACTGTATGTGGTGTGTTAGAGTCGTCACCTTAATTTATTTTTATTTTCGAGAAAAATATAAGGTAAAAATCTCATGATTGACTCCTTTTAATGTGCCACAATGGATAAAATGCACTAGCATCGAATCATTAGGTTCGGAGACTAGGTTTTCTACTTTTTTATAGATTGGATCAAGAGTTTGGGTCTAATTGAAAATCAAAAATTGATGTTTTGAATGAATGTCAGATTATCGATACATGAACATACTAATAATGCATGGCAATATATAAAATAAAGTGCATTAAAAGCATAAATATTTGGAAAGGGTGTGTAATTCGGAGGGAAGCCCGACCTAGCCTCGTTTATCGAGGATTCTAGGTCATGCAACACATTTTCCTAAATCTCGACCAGTCAATTTGATCGAGAGCCTACTACGTAGGCTAAAATTCATAGGCATGCCTTCATACCTTGTTTGTATGAGGATTAGGGGGACGAATTTCTACCATCAATCAAGATGGTAGGGTTCTGAGGATGCCACTCTTAGAGTGGACTTACAAGTGTGTCGACTGATTCCGGGCTTAGTTTAAAATTGATTTTGAGGTTTTGTTGGATGGAGCGAGCTTAGTTTGCCAACCGGACCGAGCTTAAAGCATGCATAGTGTCAGATGGACTGAGCTTCACAGTTGATAAGGTTCCAGACAGACCGGGCTTAATTGATAAATTTTGAGTTTAGTGATTATACCCTTATGCTTGTAACACGGCAGAATCGGAGCTCCATGACTATTTATCAACCAAAAAGGTCAAGTCTTCCTCTAATATAAACTAAGGTAGGGCGCAAAGACTCGTATTACAGTCTTATATAATATTATTAGGTGAAGAATTATTAATTAATCGATAAGTTAATTAATAATAAATCAACTAACTAATAGCTTTGGCCTAAGGAAGGCCAAAGTGTGATTGAAAATAAAAAAGGATCAACTTTTAAGAGCCAAGTCGGGCTTAAACTCAATTAAGAAAGAAGAGCAAAGTCAAATTTTATGGTCGTAGAATCGTAAAAGTGAGAATGACAGTCACTGATGCTTGGGAAGCGCTCAATCAAGCAACAAGAGGTGTTTTGATTGAAGGGGGAAGTGTGGTATTTATAGACAAGGAGGTGGCTGAGCCAGGCTAGATTGGCGCTGGCCACCCGTAATACTTGACTCCCTATTTCCAAAGCTTAGTAAGTAGATGTCGATATATTTTTATACATAATACTTTACATTCATCAATAACTAAAAATTACTATTATAACTCTACAAAGAAAGAAGCAGAGCTTATCTGAACTAACATGGTGTCTACCTCTTGGGAAAGGTTTTAAAAAGAGGGATGAGTTTTACAAGCTCAGTGAATTATAATAAACAATGCATAACCCAAACAATCACACATGATACTTTTTATACTTATTATGATGAACACTCGTCCAGTCAAGTACATGTCACAACATCAACATCTATAAATAATATCTGCTTCAAGTAATCACATCAAATGGAGATTGGTCAGTGGCATCATAAAACTCCCCAACAAGTCGTCATCGCATATGGCATGTCCTGTCATATGTGTGCACTAGGGAGCTGATCTCCCTTACCTAGCCAACTGGTCCATTTCTCACTTGACCAGTCCTCATATTGATTTTTCATTCTCTTTCTTTTCTATTTCCAATAGCAGGTCACCTTGTGGCTTTTCCAAATCACTCATATTATATTTCATCAGGTGCACACATAAGCCCCGATCACCCATACATGGCCAATGGTCTTGAACCATTATCATAATCCCATGGTGACTCACTTCATCCCAATTTCACTCGTAAACAAGGCACAAGATAGCCACATCGTAAGTAATCCAATCAACTCATGTAATATAGAGAATCACATAGAAGATCATTATGCACATATGAGTGTAATGTATGGAATGTATATATTAATATATAATTCTCATATGCTTATAACATTATAATTTATATGGTAGATCATAGTGTAAATAATATTATTTTTACAATATTATATTAAAAGAGTGAAGGTTGAGTATCATTTGTGTATATATACTTATAAGATGCGAAATGGTTGATGCATTATGCAAATGATGGTATGCATCATTTATTATTACTCACAATGATAAAAGAAGAGTAAACTTTATCTTGGATCTTTGACTAGCAGGAGCGGTAGACGAAATTAGACAATCTAGATACAACATAATATAAAGGAAAGAATGCATTAAATAAATAATTTTCCTTAAATAATAATTAAGCTAACATATACAACTTAATTAGATATTAAATTTCTTTAATTAATCTAAATCTTATCGATATTCCTGATAGTATTTCCCTTCCAATAGAACTTTCTATTTATTCAAGTATTAACTATTTAATATATTTATTAATCATTTTTCACATAGTCCTTCAATCGGGCAATCAATAACTCCAATATCCATTTACCATAAATAGTAATTTTATAATCAACACTTGACTTATAGATTAAAATAACCTTTAATCTAATCCCAATAAATCCTCTTATATTTTTTATTAATCTCCACCTGATTCATTTCCTTAACCAGTCTTTAAACAAATAAAATCTTTTATACATACCAATATAAATAATTCTTAATAGTCCTTAGCTCAAATTAAATCAAGGAACCAATTCCTCTTCAAGAAATGAATATATTTAAAATTAAGGTTCAACATAATTTAATTGTCTCCAATTCTCTTTTTCCTTAAGTACATATATTTCTCAAGGCAAGCACCTAATTGATATGTTTCATTTAATTTATCCAAAACTCATTCCATAAATCCATGTATATAAAAATTCTCAATTTATTTGTATGGCAGTGATTATAACTTGCTCAAATTTATTAAAACTCTTATTTTACTCTTAATCTATAATTATTTTAATCCAAACCAATTTAAACCAATAATAATTTCCAAACTCAAATTTACATTGGATTTTAACAAACTGAATTTTAAATTATACCGATTAAAAATTGGATTTTGAATTCAAGTTGAGTGTGAAATTCCCAAGTTTCTACCTCTCGAAGGTCATGTCAGCTGGTAGCTGAACCATGACTAGTGCAGCCATCTACGGTGGCCAAAAAATCACAGTGAGCGCTCTTCACACCATCTAGCTCAAATTTCAGTCAAGGGCCTATTTTTTGTGTTAATTGGGCAAGATTGGCCCTCTAATGGGCTGGAACGGCTTGACAACCACCTTAATCCCACCATTAATAGTAGCTCCTCAAAACGTCGACGAGAGCTTGAATCTCTTGAGGGGATTTGTTCACAGGGAAATAAAGAATCAACTGATACTTGCTATCAATGCTGGAACCATTGGAAAAATAAAGGAGAGTGTTGGAGGCAAATTGTTCAATTGGAGATGAGATAATCGCTCTAAAAGGATCACTACATCATCTAGAAATGAGAACAGCGATGGGAATAGTGGTGGTGACAAGATAGTGTTGATGTCAATTGGTGATCAAGAACTAGAGAAGGAGAAAGAAAGAAAGGTTGAGTGGCATTGAAGGGAAAAGAAGAAAGAAGAAGAAGAAAAGAAGGAAAAGCGAAAGAAAGTCTAAGATTTCTAGGTCCTTTTGGGTCATTCTAGTTCGATTCAAATCATTTTGGTCAAAATTAGGATTTAATAAGATATTTTATTATACAATCTCATTGGTCTATTTTAAAATTTTTTTTTTAAATAAGAAATGTATGAAAAGTAATTTTTGGATTACTACATTCCCCCCTCAGGAAAATTTGTTCTCGAGTTGAAAATTATAAAAGAAGAGAACAAAACATATCTTTACTGAAGATGTAGACAAAGTTCAATTATTACTCATTACCTTTATCAGTACAATATTCTAATCAACTAATTGCTTTATGACACTTTATCAGATCATGAATATCTTTAAATTTCCCAATTCTAGGCAAAATATTGCCTCTTGCTTTTCCTAAAGAAAAAGTTATGAATGTTAACTCTCATAATCCAAATTTTGACATACCACAAGATAGAAAAGATTTCCCCATTATATCTTACTCAAAATTTAATAAAATAATCTTTAGAAAAAAAACTCCTTTTTCCTTTAAAAGCTCATTAATAGTTACAGATGCAAAAATTTCATATTATCACAAGGATGAACTCCTAAAGTATTAACTGTAGATTTTTATTTCTCCTTTTTACATATAAGGTTTCTTCTCAAGTCCTGAAATTTGTCTGCTGCCACTGTTACTTATCCTGTAGTCCAAATCCAAATCTCCTTGTAGCATACGACTATATTTTTGTGATTTCTTGTTATCACTTCATAACTAGTTACGTCCTTTAAATTAAAACTATTCATTTCCTTTCTCTATTTTTTTCTTTCCTAGTCACCATTCATGAAATTTTAATTTTATCATATCCTTAACATATGATCAGGAAGGACCCATTTTAAATTAAAGATAATCGTATCTTCTAAATGATTTAATTTTCTCCAACTACCTCATAAACATTTAATTAATTCTTTTACTCCATATGATTAATATTTCACTCAATAATCATTTTTCTTTCTTTCTTCTTTTCTTCTCTTTTTTCTTTTTTGTAAAACTAGCAGACTCTTTTCTTCCATATATCTCTTATTAAATCCTTTCTTATCAGGCTTAGTCCTCATAAGTCATGTTTCCTCCTCTTGTTAGTCATCTCATCTCATGGCTTTTCCTCCCATTCTTTCAACTTGTTTGACTTTATTTAGTCTAACTTATTACTTCCATTCTAATCGCTTATATTTCATTCATTAGTTTTTCCTATTGCTTTCTTTTCTCAAAATTCCAACTTTATCTCCGTGATTCAAAATCAATGTTTATAAAAATAAAATTGATAACACTTAGACTTTAAAATGGATTTAAGAGCTAAAATAATAATAGTCTTTATACATATGCATTTCTTAGTATATTGTGTATATAACACATTCAAAAAAATTATTCAAAACTAGGTTGACAATATAAGATCTTCTTTTGAAAACTTAACTCAAGTGCAAAAGTCTCATAAAATGTCATAATGGGAACAAAATTATTACATGCTTGTCAAAGTTCTACCATATCCTTTTAAAATCAGAATTCACTGGAAATTTCAGATAACTTAAGGTACTTTAAAAAGTGAGCATAATATTTTCAAACATTCCGGTATTCATACTTTTAACTTAAACTTATACTCCAACTATGCTTATGATCATTTCATTTAATTTTCTAATTCAGCTAGCCTCATGACATATATAAACAAATTTTCAAATACAATTATCCTCAGATTACTATATATCATATTTCGTATATATAAATGGTCACTCAAATTATTTATCAAAATGTGATTTAAATTCAAAATCAAATTGAGTTTAAACTCAAGTAGCAAGTAAATGCTACAACATAAATTTAACATTATGAAATTTCAATAATAAACTTTATCACTTGAACACAAGTTCATGTGTACAATGACATCACCTATCCTCTTCATCTCCAAACAGCTCGTTAAATATTTTATATATAACCTTATTTAATTCTCTAATTCTGAATAGTCATCAACTTAGACTAGACTAAGGAACTAATTTCTTCTTACTAAGAGTATATATTAAAGTAATTTAAACATGACACAATTTATAGGCAACCATTAACTACGATTTCCCATTTTCCATTCTTAGTAATTTCACAATTATAGTATTAGTATCTCCCAAAATATTTTCTATATTTATTCTGACTTCCAACTACAAGGCAACAATTACCAATAATCATAACAATATTTAATTTGATGGTAGTTTTTATGCAAACAATTAAGTCTGTCATTATAGCTACTGATATTGTACATATCTCCATTCATAATATGTCATACAATGAACATTTCCACTTATTTCCTAATATTATTCTATTCACTACAAAAATAAATTCCACATATAAAAGTAATGCACTAGATAATCAAGTTAATCGATTGCCAATCAGTGTTTCTCTACTCGCAGGTCTAGGAAATGGTCCCTACTTTAGCACCTGCAATTATTGTAATAAACTATCTTCATTATCTATTTACCATACTTATGTTTAGTTTCTCTCACTTATAGTCTACCAATTTATATGATAGGTAAGAGTTTTCCTACCTCACAGGGTCTAGTGCGTCAATCATCCCTCAGGAGGAAAATTATCAAGTTACTATCCTTATGTTGGTTACGGTCGATCCCAAGATGAAGAAATTCCTTGTTCATACCTATTCCATAATGGTTATAATAACTTTTACTCTGTCTAATCTAGTCATAATAACAAAGGAGATATTGAAGTAGAAGTAAAGGAGACTGAGAAAGACAAGATGAAATTCCCCATACTCTGCAATTACATTATAAGACTCTAACCAAAGCTCTAATACCAACTATGTCATGACCCAAAATCGTGGGTCAAACCAGCACTAGAGCTCAGATAAGCTTAAGACCCCTACGGCACGTAGTAAGCCTATCTCACATAAACCTAATCCTTTAAACCAGTTTTAAGAATAATAAGCCCATAATATGGTGTTATTAAATCATATTGTTAATTTATATCTCTAGCCGAGCTTTCATATTTCAAATAACTCATAACTTGGGCCTATATTTCTTTTATACCACTAACGTCAACCATAATACAGGCAAACTAGTCCTTTTGTGCTTTTAAAGAGTCAATTAGAAAATCCACAAATTTATTGAACAACACACTAATAATTTTTTTATTTGATAATTTTAATACTTGACTTCCTATCTTCGGAGCTCAGTAAGTTGATGTAGATACATTTTTATACATAATACTGTACATTCATCAAGAACCGAAAATTACTATTACAACTCTATAGAGAAAGAACCAGAGCTTATCTGAACTAGCACGATGTCTACCTCCTGAGAAAGGTTTGAGAAAAAGGGGTGACTTTCACAAATTCAGTGAATAATAATAAACAATGCATAATCCAAATTATCATAAAGGATGCTTTGCACATTTATTATGATGAATACTCGTCCAATCAAGTACATGTCACAACATCAACATCTATAAATAATATTACCTTCAAGTAATCACTCAAATGGAGATTGGTTAGTGGTGTCACAGAACCCCTGACAAGCCATCATCACATATAGCCTGTCCTCTCATACATGTGCACCAAAGAGCCGATCCCCTATACCTGGCCAATTGGTCTATTTCTCACTTGACCAGTCCTCACATTATTTTTCCATTCCCTCTTTCTTTTCTATTTCTAATAGGAGGCCAACCTGTGGTTTTGACAAATCATTCATATCATATTTCATCAGGTGCACACAGGGGTGCTGATCTCTTATAAATGGCCAAAGGTCCCGAACCATCATCATAATCCCATGGTGACCTACTTCATCCCAATTTCACCCACAAACAAGGCACAATATAGCCACATCGCAGTAATAAAGTCAACTCATATAATATAGAGAATCACATAGAACATCATTATGCATACATGAGCATAATTTATGGAATGTATATATAAATATATAATTCTCATATTATTGACCATAATTTCAGCACCGGGCTCCAGGATATAAATTAACGATACGATTTAATAATGTCACATAATAGGTTATTGTTCCTAAAATTGGTTTAAAGGATTGGATTCATGTGAGATAGGCTTACTGCGGGCCTCATGGGCCTTAAGTTTACCTAGGCTCTAGTGTCGGTTCAACATACGAATTTAGGTCATGATAGGCTTACACTTCTCTATAAGTGAATTTGTTTTCCTATTATTTTATTTTTTTTGTGTTTCTTGAGCAATATGTGGTTTTATTATCAATATTATTCTATATTTCTATCTCAAACCCTTTCGTGAATAGAGGTTAGTTTTTTTAGCATTTTATATTTATTTATTTTCATTATTAATAATTATAGTTTTGTATTATAGTTTTTCTTTAATGATTTTTTGCAAGCTCCTGTTTAATGCATTTATAATTGTAATGATTCATTGCTAGGTCTTTCTTTTTGTCTTTGCAGTACAAAACATGTTAAAAAATTTGTCTTGCAAATTGTATTTTTTTTCTTTTGGCCTCGTGGATTGTCCTTTTTTTTGTCTTGCCAATTTTTTTTGTCTTGTGGATTGTATTTTTCTTTTTTAATCTTGCAAATTGTATTTTTTTTGTCTTGTGGATTGTATTTTTTTTTTCTTTGCAAAGAAATAGCTCGCGAGTACATCAATTATTTTTATTAAAACATTAATAAAAAGTATTATTAAAATATTTAATAGTTTAATTGATGAATAAAAATTATTTGCATTTTTTTAAATTTATCTATAACTCAAACTCTAATATGGTTCTACCGTTTAAATATGACTCTAATTCATTCTATTAATTACGTCCTCTATTCTCTTTATTTAGAGAAAATTTTCTTTTTAGTTGTATTTTTTATATGGAGAAAGTTACTCTAAATAGTGACATTGGGATGAAAGCCAAGTTAAAAAGATTAGAAATCCCTTAAGTATATGTGTTTTTTTAAAATTGAAACTCAATAATCAAGGAAAGTGGCAAACACAAATTTTTTTAGCATTTAACGCATACATGTTTCAAGAGACAAGTTATCAACTCACTTTTTCATTTTATTTTATAGTAACAGTAGTCATTTTTATAAATTTTGCCACATAAATGCAGAGTTAGCCCTTTGTATATTTGATGAATATATGAACACTTTTATTATTGTAAATTTGGCAATAACCATTGACGTTAAAAACCAAGATATGTTATGCTTGGAGTGGGGATCCAAAGATGAAAATCATACACTAAATTAAGGAGTCAGCTACTCTTCCAAGAAAGGCTAGTAGAGTGCCTTCAATTGCAAACAATAATGTTGAGATTCTGAAAAAATTGTATGCAGTTACTACTCTTTTGGTCACATTAGTGGAAAAGATAAATAAAAACAGTGAGCAAACACAGAAAAATAGTGCATAATCTGAAGAGCTATAGTCTTCTATTACTGATTTCAGACAAATTCACTAAGGAATGGGTCAATATTCTGAGATTCCTTAAACACTTATTGGAGGAAAAAAAAAGTGGCAAAAAAAAGTAAAGATGCGCCCGAATGTAGTGATTATCAAGCACTTGTAAACTTAGATGAGACCTAACCTCCTACACAAGAACCATGGACAAGAAGAAAGTTTATTGACTCTTAAGATCCTTTTGCAAGTGACGAGATAGATGATCTAGTAGGAAAAATTATAGAGGACATACTTGTTGCTATTAATGTTGATCTAGGTAAGAATGGTAATAATAAATAGGTTAATGTGGACTTTCATCGGTAATAATTGTGCACTTTTTGATTATCCTTTGCTATTTTATAAGCCACTTAATAGCCTTTTATTTTTAGTACTTAGTGCATTTTTTCAAATATTTAGAATGGTTGTATTCTGTTGTAAGCTACTTAATAGTCTTTTGTTTTTAGTACTTATGCATTTTTTCAATTGTTTTTATTTCTCTGTGCTAGTTAATGGTTGTAAACTTCTATAAGTCAGGTTATGAACTTCTATAAGCTACTTTGTGACCTTTTAATTATTAGTTGTGTACTTCTGTAAGCTTTCTTGTGGCCATATTTTTAGTACTTGGTCACTTTTTCAATATTTCTTTCTTTGTCTTAGTTAACGATTATAAAATTTTGTAAATCACTTTGTGGCCTTTTAATTCATTAGTTGTATACTTCTCTAAGACATTTTGTGGCCTAATTAGTCTTAGTTATGCATTTTTTTCAAATTTTTATAATGGTTGTACTCTTTTTAAAGCCACATTGTGGTGTTATTATTATTGATTGTGTACTTTTCAAAATGTGAAATTGTCACATTTTGCTAGACTATATGCTTTTTTTAAAAAATTGTTCAAACTCACACTAAAACTTGGATTCTAATACTCAATTTTAAATTAAATCTTGTTAAGAGTTTTGAAATTAAAACTCGAATTCTATTTTATTTTAGCCGCAGTGTATTATATTAGGGCATTACTTTCTAAATTTCATTTAAATTTAGAAAAACCGAATTGTGCTTTTAATTTTGAGTTTCAATTGAAAAATTATTCAAATTTCAACAAGTCAGAACCAAAATTTAAATTTTTCATTCTTTATTTTCGTCGAAAATTTTGAAAATTTGCGACCTTCAATGAATAAGTTCAAAAATTTTCATTTAATTTGGCTCTAAAATTTTTTTTCATTTTTGTGCAGCTATTATGTAAAATGTTCCCTTTTTAATAAAGTCAAATAGAGTTAATAAAGAAGATTGGAAGTGAAGTCCACATAATATAAATAGACGATAAATGCACTTCTTGGGACTTCCTTTTATATTATGTATGGTTTTCATAATGGGCATTTTAGGAAGAAAATTTAATTTAACTAACTTTCTTAATCTAAGAGCTTTTTCTGTTTTCTTTAAGTAAAGAGAACAGAGGGAGTAAATCATAATCAATATGCTCTTAACGGTGTGTGTTAGACTTAACAAATTAATTTTTTTGTACATGGAACAAATCTATTTAATTTGGATATTTCTTAAAATGTTAAAAATAATATTATTAGAATATTTAATGATTTAATTAATATTTTCATTTATTAATTTTATATTAATTATGTTAATGATATTAAATCTTAAACTTATGTGAATGGTAAAGAATTACTGATCAAGGTAACGAGACAATACATAAATAAATGCATAAATTTTTATATTTAAAATTTATATAAAAACATTAAATAAAAATATTTTCAAGAACTGTCTTTTATTGTATATTCTTTTTTAAAATTTTAAAAAAGCCAATTCTATTTTTTAGATTTTAAATGCATTCAATTATAAAATGTTTGATATTAATAATCATTCAATTAAAATATAAATAAAAATAAAAATTCTAGCTTCCTATTTTTTTAAATTTATTTATAGTTATTTTAACTGATATATATTATTATGAGTATATAATTTTTAAATTATTTATTTATTTATTTAATATTTTTAAATTAATTATATTTAGATAATATAAATAATTAATATTTTTAAGTTAATTATATTTAAATAATATAAATAACTGCCCAGGCGGATGAACCACTAGTTTATATATGCAGCCAAAAACGACAGACAGAACAACTTTTTTCTCGAGAAAACTTTGAACCTTAACAATTTTAATGTGCTAAATAAAATAAAAGTTATTTTATTACTATTTTTATTTTTCCCGTTAGAAGCTGGAAGGCGCAACAATGAATATGTGTTCTTGTTTATTTGTATGGCCTTAGAAAACAAAATCGTTTATATTCACTGACAGTTCTCGTTTTATTTATTATTTATTTTTTTTTACATTTTTTCTAATTAATAATAATAATAATCCGTCCCTGTATTTTAAAAAATGAAAGAGTATTTTCATTATTTCAAAAGGTACCTAACAGAAAAGATGCAAAAATTGGACGAAACGACTTTATAGTTTGACGACGAAAGTAAACTATATGGATATTTTAGTTTATTTTCTAAAACACATAGATAAATTAGTTATATTTTACAAATCACAGGGATCGCATTATAATTTTCCACCCAAATATTTGAAAAATCAATAATGAGTTAACCTATCCTTTCAGTGAATAGTTTGTCAATATAATTAATATATCGTCATAATTAATATCTCCTCATCAATAATATTTAGATTCAGTCATTTAAGTAAGAGCATATTTGTCATGTTAAACATATTATTTCTTTCTTTCAGTAATAGTTATTGATTATTTAAATGAGATTTTAAATCCAATTTTTTTTATCCCATTCTACGTTTAGCTAAACGAGGATTTTATAATCAATACTAATTGAAAATAAATATTGAATTTTCTCTAATTTATAAGAGTAATGAATCTTATCTCAATCACTAAAGCCGCTTCATAAAAGTCATAATATATTCTTTCATATTTATTACCCATAAATAGAGTAACATATAGCAATGATCAAAGTACAACGTTCCCTATATAAGATATAATGATCCATATGAAATTATATTAGTTTCAGACATCTCATATATTTCAACTTATGAAAACAAATGCTTCTTTTTGATAGAAAAAGGCACATAGTATGAACTAACCTCTAATGACTTCAGTCATTATCTAATATCCATCGAGTATTAGCTAGAAACACATAGGAACAATATTGATGCAATAAGAATCTCAATCATAACCACGTTATAATTTTTTTATCTCAGGAATTTTATGTTTTCTAAAAATTCATTAATTAAATATTAAAAATAAATAAAATATATAACAAGTAAAAATGTAATGTTGACATGCAAGTATTTGATTGGCTTACTAACATCATTAAATACAGATAAGAAACCTAAATCTAGTTAGACTCGCTTCTTAATAATATATTTATTTACATGATTTAAGGCTTTACCTAAAGCAATCAAGGATTGACACAAGTCAACGAAGTGACATAAGTCAACGAAGAGACATTGCTTGGAGCCAAGAAAGTCAAAAATAGGGATCAGCTTCGCAATTTAAGTTTAAGCGTGGCATTTACATATTAGGCCTTGTCCTATATGTTCTTTTATTATATATTTTTATGTGAGTACAAAAATAAAAATATGACCATTTTTATATAATTTAAGATTAATTTATTTTGTCTTATTGCCCTATTGCATGCATAGCCTTATTCTCTTTCCGGATATGTAACAATTAATTTTTTTTTTTTCTAATACTCAGAAAAAAAATTTTTTTCTAATCATTTTCAATGAAAATAGAAAACTATACTTGATTGTGACAACTACCCTACGTCATGTATAAGTGGAAGATTGACTTAAATAAGGGACCAGTGCCTTGGGTGATCAAAATCCATTTTATCTTTATTCTTGTAGTTTCCTTTTTTTTTTTGAAAAAAAAAATCTTTATCTTTTTATATACATATTTAAAAAAATGTATATTTAAAAAAAATTAGGATATCAATATTGACAAATGAAATCTTAGAGGCTTAATTTAATACAAATCTATAGTGTCAAGCTTAAAAAAATTTAATGCTTGATATCAACAAATAAAAATCCAAAAGTTTAACAGAAAAAACTTGATAAATTCAACTGTTTAAATATTTATTTTCTATTTTAAGAACTGTATATTAAAATATGGATGTGGAAATCGAAATATATGTTATGGAAAAATTAAAAAAGATTTTTTGTTCTCAGGTTACGTTTTATATAATCAATTATGTAATGGAATGAAAATGACATTATATAATTGATTATGATGTTTGAATTGATTTTTTTTCTCATAATTGATTGCGATATTTGAATTTATTTTTTTTCTTACTCTGTATTGTAATAAGTGTTATAATTATATTTACCATTATGTAAAATAATGTAATAACTATTATATCAAAAAACTTATATATGTAATTTTCATTTCATTAGAATCTCTTAAAAGTTGAATCGTAAATAAATTTAATTCCAAACTCTATCATTCACTATTACCTCTACCACCACCTCCATTATTACCACTTCACAACCACCACCGTCACGGTTACAATCCCATCACCACCATCATGTCATTACTAATACCAAAGAAATATTTGAGCTAAAAATATTTATAAAAATTTGGTTTCATTCAACCTCCAATCTGATAAGCATTATTCAATTGTTTTTTTTATTGCCCAATTGCCAACTTTTAGTAAACATTGGCACATCACGCTGTAGTCAACATCACTAATTATATGAAGTGATTTTTCAAAATAATAAAGTATTTTAAAAAATAAAGACAAATGAATTTTCAATTTATTTCAAACATGAATTCGTTTACAAATTAATTTTCATTAGATCTAGAATTCATTTGTAAATAAATTACATATTTTGAATTGATTTATAACAAACGGAGTTTAAGGAAAAAAAATGTATGAAAATCTAATCTCATTCAACTCTCAATTGATAAGCATTATTCAACTTTTTTTTTTTGCCTAATTATCAACTTTTAAAAAATATTGGCACATGCTTCACTTTATGGCTTCTCACCAGGTTCGAAAAAATTTAATTATGGGATTGCGAGATGGGAATGGTATGTGGCATAAGGACCAGCAAGCTATTAATTCGATTATTTCTGATTATTTTTTTGAAAATTTTACTACTTCTGATATTCATATGGATCTTGTTTTGGGAGTGATTCCTTGTTCCATCACAACTGTTGATAATGATGCTTTGCTTGCTCTGTTTGAGGATGAGGAATTTGGGTGAGCTCTCTTTCATATGCATCCGGATAAGAGCCCAGTTCCTGATGGTTTTAATTCATGTTTTTACCAAAAATCTTGGGCCTTAATTAGTGCTCATATTATTTCTAGTTGTAAGTTATAGTTAGCTAGTTGGGTTTTTCCCATAGCATTAAATGATACTCATATTGCTCTTATTCCTAAGGTGGATGGATATTGTCAAGGATCTCTGACCTATTTCTTTATGTAATGTGGTGCACAAAATTCTTGCTAAGGTTTTAGCGAATCGCCTTACGACTATCCTTCACAAAGTGGTTTCTATTTCTCAATCCACATTTGTCCCCGGCCGACTTATTATGAACAATGTGATGGTTGGCATTTGAACTAATTCATCATATGCAGACTAATGTAAGGGGTAGGGATGGGTGGTGGCTTTGACAGTGAACATTAATAAGGCGTATGATCGTGTGGATTGGCAGTTTCTACAGGCACTATCAGTTTGTTCGTATGATCATGCTTTGTGTTTCTAGTTTTTGTTCCTCGGTGCTTGTTAATAGGGAGCTTGTGGGACTGGTTGCTCTTGCCCAAGGCCTTCATCAAGGTTGTCAGCCTTCTCCTTACTTGTTTATTCTTTACTTTGAGGTTCTTTCTGCTTTGCTTCACAAGGCTAAATTGGATGGTGTGCTGCATGAATGTTGTGTTACCAGGATAGCCCCTAGCATTTCTCACCTTCCATTTGCGGATGATAGCTTTTTCTTCTTTGAAGCATCTATTCAGGAAATGCATTTTGTGAAGAGCATTTTAGTTGTATATGAATCTGCTTTCGGACGGGATATTAATTTTTGAAAGTCATGGATCTTCTTAGTCCGAATGTAACTCTGGATATTCGCATTGCTATTTCCTTTGAGTTGAATGTGTTTACTGCTTTGAACCATAGTCGTTACCTAAGGCTGCCTTCTATTATTAGTCAAAGGAGGAAAGCAATGTTTTCCTTTTTGAAAGATCGTCTGAGAAAGGTTTTGCTTAATTGGAATAGGAGATTTCTGTCAAAAGCAGGGAAAGAAATCATGCTTAAGTCTATTGCTTAGTTCCTTCCTTCATATTATATGAGTACTTTTTTGCTTCCTCTTTTAGTTTGTGATAAATTTTAGAAGATCATCAATTCATTTTGATGAGGTGCTTAATCTAATGTTGAGAAAGGTATTCACTAGTTTAGTTGGGATAATTGGGAAGGAAGTAGGGGGCCTTGGGATTCGCCATTTGAGGAGCTTCAATCTTGCTCTTTTAGGGAAGTAGGTCTGGCGGTTATTTAGTCTCGGCTTCCTCCTTGCTTAGATCTATTTTCAAGACAAAATATTACCCGAGTGGAGATCTTTTTCTGTCATTTTGGGGCACAACCTAAGCCAAGTTTAGAGGGGTCTTGTTACTATTATTGAGCATTTGGGAGCCGAGTTCTAGTGGCGTATTATTGATGGTGCTTTAATAAATGTGGACTGAACCATGAATTCATGTGGACGATGAGTTTTATGTTAACTCTAAGGTTGTGCTGGAATTTGAAGATCTTTCGATGTCTACTTTGCGCAGTGTGAATAATTTGAGTTGGGATGTGGACTTGCTTACTAGCTTATTCCCCCCTCTAATTGCTGCTTGTATTTGAGCAATGCCGGTTTTTTATGGTGACGCTGCTAATTGTCTTGTATGGCACTGGTATGCGTGTAGTATGTATACTGTTAAATTGGGTTGCCTTTTTTTATGGCGTAGATGCCCACTTCTGCTTTAGAGCTTCCGCAAGAGTTACGGTCTAAGCTTTGGGAGCTGAAAGTCCTGCCCAAAGTGCTTCATTTTTGTGGCGTGCCTACAGGAACATTTTGCCTATGAAGGAAGTTCTACTGGCTAGAGATATTATTTCAAAGGGTACTTGTCCTACTTATGGTGGTCAGGAGTCGATCCTCCATGCCCTTGTTACCTGCCCTCGTGTCTCTCCTCATTGGACTTTGGCTGGCTTTTCCTTCTCTTATGCATCTTTGACTGGTTTTAGGGAGCTGCTTTGGAATGTGTTGAGTTCATTTGTTGGGGATCGGTGCTATGAGTTTGTGTTGCAGATTGAGAGGAGGAGATAAAACAAAGAAAGCAATATGGCAGAGTTTAAAGAAGTAAAAACAAAGTTGATGCAAATACAAATCTTTTTTCTTTCTTTTCTTCTTCATTTTTTACAAAGCTCTCTCCTCTCAAGCCTTTAGCTTTCATGTTTTCTCTTTTCATTCATTAACAAGGAATGCTTTATATAGCAACATCGCACTAGCTTTTACAAGTCAATACTAACTTCCCGTGATTTAAGGAAGTTTGTCTCCTTGTTTATGGCTGACTTTAAACTCTACCATAAATCCATTCAACATTCAAATATTTTAGAGCTTTCATACAAAAAAAAATTCATGAAAAATAATAAAGCTAAGTTGATAGCACTTAGCATCACAGCACCAAAGGAAGCGGCTATCAACATTTCTTCTTGATGCAAGTACTGTTGAAGGAACCAAGCCTTTCTCTTAGAATATTCAAACTTGATTTTTTGCAATCCCTTAGCAAATATTTTAAAAGATTCCAGCCCTCTCTATTAATGAAAGTTTATGCTAAAATTGAATTCTATATTTCTTCAAGTAGCTATAACAATAAAAATCACACCTCTTCCATTTGTATCAAGCTTTCGAAACAAGGCTGCATGGTGCCAAATGAAGATAATATAATTCAACTTTTGCATTAAAAGTTTTCTCTCTTTTTTTCTCATTTGATAGGGCACCTTCATTTTTTTTTCTAAATTTCATGAAAAACTCCCCCTTGAAATAATAATTTTTTTTTTCAATTTAATGACTTGCTGGTCCTCTTCAATAAAGTATAACAGTTTATGGACATGCTAAGGTCCTTCGAAAGAACCTCTTTTTTTCAGTTTAAGGACATGCTGGTCCTCTTCAACAAGATACAGCAGTTTAAGGACATGTCAAGGTCCTTTGGAAGATTTTTTTTTTTTTAGTTTAAGGACATGCTAGTCCTCTTTAACAAGTTTTTCATTTTTAGGATATGCTAGTCCACTTAAAAGGTTCTATATATGCAGTTTAAGAACCTGTAAGTCCAATACAAACTAAAATTTTCAAGTAAGAGGAGCTTTTGCACTATAAAAAGCATCATGAAAACAAAATATGTAGCAATATAGCAGCCTCCTAAGATAGAGAATTAATAAAAGAGGTTATGGTGGATGTTGGAGAAAGAAATAAAGTTGATAGAGCTTAACATGAGGTTCAATAACAAAACAAACACATAAGATTTTCACTCAGAAAATTTTGAACCATAGCCCCACAAAGATCATTAAACTCTAAAACAACAAACATAGGCCCCTCAAAGATCATTGAAGCTCTGATACCAGTTGTTGGAGATTGAGAGAAGGAGATAAAATATAGAACGCAATATGGTAGAGTTTAAAGAAGTAAAAACAGAATTGATGCAAATACAAATCTTTTTTCTTTCTTTTCTTCTTCATTTTTTACAAAGCTCTCTCCTCTCAAGCTCTTAGCTTTCATGTTTTTTCTTCTCTTTTCATTCATTAATAAGGAATGCTTTATATAGCAACATCACACTAACTTTCTACAAGTCAATACTAACTTTACATGATTGAAGGAAGTTTGTCTTATTGTTTATGGATGAATTTGAGCTCTACCACAAATCCATTCAACATTCAAATATTCTAGAGCTTTCATACAAAAAACAATTCATGAAAAATAACAAAGCTAAGTTGATAGCACTTACCATCACAGCACCAAAGGAAGCCATTGTCAACAGTTTGCTTGTGTTGTGCTATCATACCTAGTTTGATAGAAATAAATTTTTTTGGCATAATCAAATTTCCTCCACTTACTCAGTAGTAACATCTGCTACAAGCTCACATCAACAATGATTTTTCGCTCAGCAACATTTGTTCCAATGCCTCCTTTGCGAATTCTTCTCTAGTTCGTTGGACTGCTCCTTTGGGTAGAAGTTGGAAGTGTAATGTGGATGATGCTGTTAGGGAAGACTTTGGACACACAGCGTTTGGTGCTTTAATTCATGATCATTATGGGGAGTTTGTGATGGGTTACTCCGTCATTATGCTCGGGTCTATGCCCTTTGTGTTGTTGAAGCTATTGTAGTCCGTGAGACCCTTTCTTGGTTGCATGATCATCAGTTACATGATGTCCAAGTTGAAACGGACTGCTTGTATCTAGTTAATGTTGTTTTACATAGCAGTGGAGATTTTTCTATTGGAGTTTAGTCATTCATGATATTAGGATTCTTTTACAGCAGCTTGTTAATGTGCATATAGCTTGGGTTAGGAGACAAGCGAACATGCCGGCTCATGAGCTCGCTAGAGCGACTTGTTCTTATGCTAGTTTCCATCAATGGGACATGCTTCCCTATTTCCTTATAGATCTTGTTTTTTCTGAAGCACAGTTGGTTTGATTAATAAAGCTTCCTCTTTTGATGTTCAATCTATATATATATCGATAGATAGATAGATAGAAACAAATAAATTTTAATTTTAAATTCGGTTTTGATCGATCTGCAATTGATAAACATTGTTCAATTATTTTTTTCTTACCTCATTTCTAGCTTTGAGAAAACAGTGGCACGTGCTTCACTCTCTATAGTCAACATCATCTATATATATATATATAATCCTGAAACAAAAAAAATTTTAAAAAAGCTGACTTGGCATATTCTCCTTTGAACATTTCCTTTTTTCTTTCTTAGAAATTTTCTACATTTTTAATAATTTTTTAGCATTCATTTTATATGTATATATAAAATCTAAAAATTTAAACAACTAAACTTTTAAAATTTTTTTATTGTTGAATTTAAAATTTCAAAATTTTTTAATTTTTTTTATCTATGTCTGAATTATACATATATATATATATATATATATATATATTTTCATTTCCAAAAAAGGCAAAATTGCAAAATTTAGATCTTTTGAAAGCCCATTCTATTCGCATTTAGTTTTATTTCATTTTTGTTTACTAACCTTTTCTTTTTCTTTTTCAGGATGGATAGAAAAACAAAAAAGTTTGGTTCGGTAACTTTGCCAGTTTTCCCAAAAGGAACAAATTTATCATTTAAAGTTCTTCTTGGTAGCCAGATAGATGATACCCAACAATGCATTCTAGACAACATCTGGAATGCACGAGGAGACTGTAGCAAGACATTAGCCAGTTTAAATGCATTATCATATTATTTTAGCCAGGTTTCCAAAGCTCAGATTGTCCCAGAATAATCTAGCAGAGGAAAACGTACAAGTAGCCAGATACAAAATTCTAACCAACCAGAATATTGCAACAATTGCAATATAATGGTAAAAAATTTCACATCTCTTTGTCAACAGATTCATGAAGAAAATCAAAATCTCAAGAAGAAAATGAAGATTCTCTCTACCCCACTGGTAGATGAGAAAAGACAGCACCTAACCCCACTGGTTAGGGAAGAAAAATTGAGTGCACCCTTAGCCCCACTGGCTAAAGAGAAAAATTTGAGGGAATCTTTCTGCCTGTTAACGAAAGGAACTCCTCCAAAGAAGTTGATTGATGAAGAACTAAAAAAAAGAAAAGCAAGAATTTTCTTTTTCAGTCAAGCTTATTTGGGAAAATTTCCTTCAGATATCAAGAATGAAATCTGCAACAAGATCGATGAAAGCTCCATGCAAAAGCAGGAATACATTCTAAACTTTCTCCAAGATTGTGTTATACATAAGGTTTTCATTCCGGGATTATCTTAGACATGGGAAACCCCTTATGGTGAAAAACATAGAACCTACCCAAAGACGGATTTCGACTGTCAATTTCCCCCTTTTGCAAGAAAAGACTGCAGATGCCATCTGACTTACAGCATTCGTAGGGTTTGTCTCAACCTCTCTATTTTCAAACCAATCACTATTGGAAATACAGAAATTGGTGAAATCCTAATAACGCCTCACACGCTGTTAGATTATGGATATCTTCACTAACTTATTTTTACAAAACCAGATCAAGCCAATAACTTTGGAAGAAAATTGCAAACAATCGTCAAAGAAAGTTCCAATTTTGGAAAATATGTCCAATTCATGATTGATACAAAAGCTCCTGAATGGATTAATGGACTCAATTATCCAGCTCAACACAAAATGTTAATAACAGCAAAAGATGGATATCCCAGTCCAAAGGCAGATTATCTTCCATGTCCTTGTCATAATAATTCTCTCCGAGAACAAATAAAGCATTGGCGATCAAGGGTCTTTGCAAGGAATTTCGATTGGGATGATTCTTATTTTGCCAGACCAATAAAATTAATTGTTGAAGATCCTCACTGCAAGATCTATGGTACCAAAAAGATACAGATACCTATGGAAATACCTTTTTGGTCTAATTCATATTTCACAGACCTAATTCAATTATACAGGATGGAGTATGAAGAAAAATACAAAAAAGGTATCACAAGAGGTAGCAGTGAAAAATGTTTTAGTATACTTTGGTATCAATAAAAAATAAATAAATAAATAAATATAAAGAAAAGAAAAAGATTTTTACAGGTTTTCCAGGTAGCAGACTCAGAAGACAATTCAACTAGAAGAATATTTCCAGTGCAAGAAATCAGACAGTTCAAGTAGAAGACAGAAAGAAAAAATCCTCACCACAAATATCCTCCTCCACTTATAAGTGAACGGGACCCACATGCTCCCCATAATATCCACTTCCACTCATAAGTGGATGGGTCCCATATGTTTCCCACTCATTACACTTGCCCAAATAGTAAAAACCCATGCCCAAATAGGAATCTTGCCCAAAACTTTTCCTATAAAAGGCAACTCATCCCTCTCTCCCAAAACACACAATTTTTACAACACAATTTTAAAAACACACTTTCAACACACATCTTTCTATACACATCTCCCTCTACAACCTTCTCCCCATCCCTCTCATCCTTCCTTCTTAACCTTCTCCTTCTACCATACCCCTCTCCTACCTGCTCTTAGATATTATTATCATGTACTAGTACTTGTAATAGTAGAAGTTTGTAATCATTAGAAGTTGTAGTAATTAAGTAAGAAGTTGTAATCAAGCTTGAAGTTTGTACTAAGTTCCTCAAGTAATTTATGTAAGTGTTCTTTCCCATCTTTTCCTTTATGTTTATCTAGTATTCTTCCTTTATCACTTATGCTTATTTAGTTCTTATTTATATTCTAACCTGTTCTTCCTTTATTATTTATGTTTATTTTCTTAATTTTCTATACCAGTTGTTCATGAAACTGGTACTTGCCCAGTTCGTGTTACTGGTTTTATTTACTTAAGTTATTGTTTCTTTATTTTTCTTTTGCTATACCAGTTGTTCATGAAACTGGTCCTTGCCCAGTTCATGTTACTGGTTTTATTTTCTTAAGTTATTATTGCTTTATTTTTCTTTTACTATACCAGTTGTTCATGAAACTGGTCCTTGCCCAGTTCGTGTTACTGGTTTTATTTACTTTACTATTTATCTTCCAGTTATCTGGTCCTTTACTCTAATTTTATGTTATCTTCCAGTTATCTAGTCCTTTAATTTACTGTTTATTTTTCCAGTTATCTGGTCCTTTATATTTATGTTATTTATTTTATGTTCTTGTTGTTTCTTTAACTTTCTCCTACTATTTTAATTAGTTTATTTTCAGTTACTTTTCTCTTCTTGCCTTTAGTTATTTTCTATAATCAGTTCTCTTCTCTATCTCTTTAATATTAATTGTCTTCTCTATTCTCTATCCATTTCGATCCCTCCTCCTCCTTGGTATCAGAGCTCGGTGGGGATAGAGTGATTACTTATTGGGTTTGCTCTTGTCCTTTTTAGTTCTATCTAGCTCTAGTGTGAGGGTTCCAATGGGGGTGAGTGGTCCCGGTAGTAAGACCCAGAGAGGCAGTAAAACCATTGGTTAGCTTACCATTACAGGAGTAGCACTCGAGCTAAGTATTGCTAAGAAACCATGAGTATCCTCTATAGAAATCTCTCATTCTCTTCTGACTCCTCTACCTCTAGTAGGAACGGAAAGAAAATAATGAACAGTGAAGAAATTATTATTGAAGATTATGAAAAAAGAATTGATGATTAGAAAATACCCAAAGTGCAAAAAGAGAGAATATATCGACAACAAGGTTTAATATCTTTAAAATAGACTACACCATTAAAACTGAAGAAAGAGATGTTCAAATCCTCAATCCTTTTGAAATCATAAAGCTCCTCTCTAAAGAGTCTTTTAATAGGCATAAAGAAAAAAAGTATAAGTACATTCATATAGGTCTCATCCAAGTAGGCATCAAACCCTTAACCAAAGAAGGCTTGAATACCTCCATCCTTTCTGTTTTGAGAGATGCAAGATTTTCTGATTTTGAGGATTCCCTTCTCAGTTCTATAGAGTCAAGTTTGTGCAATGGTCCAATCTCTTTCGATTGCTATCCAAATCTTACAGTCTCTTTGAGGGATCAAAACATTCTTGATTGTTTGATTTTACAAATTAAAACTCATAATTACAA
>CANUEX010009575.1:0-33756 GCA_948099535.1 Jatropha multifida
AAATAATAATAAAATATTATAAAGTTTTTTAATTATTAAATAAAAACAAACCGTCCAAGGTAAGTTGCCGGGGAGAAAAAAATAGTGACGCACAGTATTTTTCAAAAATATCCGATTCGGGTCTAATTTAAATTAATTCGGTCCAATAAAAAAAATATTGGTCCGATTTTATTCGATTAATGGTTATTCAATAAATTTTCGGGCGAACCAAAATGATTTTCGATCCCCATAATATTACGTGGCGTAATATTATTGGCTAAAAATTTGCAATTTAAATTTAAATGGGAATGTTTTGAAATAAAAATTTGGAGGTATTACAATATGTGCTTACTCTACGTATCGAATCAATCAAAATCAATTTTTACTTTAAATAAAAATATTTTTAATCATTCACTATGAGGTATTATCTTTATTCTATATTATATGTCACATTTAGAATATCACATTTTTTAAAAAAATTATTAAATTTAAATCATAATAAATTATTAAGTAATTGAGTATATTACTCTTCATTTAATACTAGAAAATGATTAAATTGAAGTAATAATTATTAGTAATATATAAAAGGTAAACATAGAAAACAATATTTATTTCTTCTTAAAATCATAAATGTGATAAATATTTTGAAATAATCTATTTTCTTAAATGTGAAAAGTATTAGGAAATAAAAATAATAATAATATAATATTTTAAAAAATTACTACCTCCGTCCAAAAAGATAATTCACTTTCTATTCTTATAAAAATTAATAAGAATTATTGAAAATAAGATAATTTAGATAAGAGTATAGCAGACAATTCAATGATTAAATATAACGAAAAAAATAAACTATATTTTAAAATAAATTAAAAGAAAAGATAAATTTTCTTTTCAGAACCGACGAAATATTTTTTTATTTTAGTGTATAGAGTGTACTCAAACTTTTTTTTCTAAACATAAACCCCAGACCCCGACGAAATATTCATCAATTAAATTATGTTCATTAATGCAACTTATATATATATATATATATAGTTTAGTGACAAGCATTTTGGCTTAATAGATATCAATAAATAGTGAATAATTTATTGTCTAATTATTAGATGCAATAGCTTGACTAATTTATCTAAATCATAATTTCATATGTTCATTTTAAGTATAAATATATTGACTAATGAAGGCCTTGAGAGTAATTAGTGGCCTAATACTTCCATTTGGTAGGCTAAGACAAAATGATTATTTGATGGTTAGTATATACAAATGAAAGTCAAAATAGGAGTAGCTATACGTATAATAGTTTCTTGTGTTCTTTTTCCTCGAGATGAAATGAATCTATCCCAATGTACACAAATCTAGGCACATGCAAGTGTATGACTTGTGAGATTTTGGATATAAAAGAGACTTTGAATTGGAGAAATCAATTGATGTGCGTTTATGAGAAAAAAGCATTGTATTATAATGTTTTTGTACTACTTCAATTAGATCAGTGAGAAATGGGCAACATAACACTCCTTGTAATGAAGAAAGGCAAGATTGATGATGTGGCAATTTGTAGAAATCTTTCTAAAATCAATCAAGTATCAATGTTTATACATTATAAGCTTATGAAAGTTGATAGCATTTGTTTGTTGTTGTTCACTTATGGGTAAGTTTTCTGTCTAATGGTTCCAAGTCTTGGGGTTTTGCCATTTTTTAGTACCCTATAAGCTGTCAAGCACCTTATAGGTATTATTACTAATTGCCACAACAATTAAATTATGTCCCTAACCCTATATTTATTGGTTTATGTTGGTTGCAATTACCTATTTGTGTTCATCATTAAATGATTTTGCGATTATGTTCAACCTAAAATTTAATTAAATATTTAATGTGTAGAATTAACGGTGGTATTTTGGGCGGAATATATAACTGCACCCCTCAACTTTAATAAAAAGAAAAAACTATGGTACTTCATTTCTATAGTGGTGGATGAAATCAATTTAATTATGCACTTAGGTTCCAAGTAAGTTGCAAGAATCAAAGTGACTTTTTATATGTGGGCATAGAGTGATTTGACAAAAATAAAATGAAAATGGTAAAATGACTATTTTCATCACTAACCGGATTTTTTTTTTCCTCTCCCCATCTAAAAAGCAAAAACTGATTTTGTTTTGGTCTACCAATTAATTTGAATTTCAATTAAAAGGAGTATCATAAATCATTAATGACTCTTTTATAATTTTTAGGCGATATTGGACAGTAACTTCTTAATTAGCTTTTAGGTCAAAATGTTAAATTATTTTTTTTTTATAACATGTGATAATATAGCTTTTAAAGTAATTTTAGAGATTACGTAATGTTTCATAAAAAATTAACCCTTATCATTTTTAAAAAATTAGTTAAACAGTTAACAATTAAATATTATTAAAATAGCTAACAGATATTAAAATGATAAATTTTGTCGAATACACTCTTAAATCGAATATAAACCATTCAAAACCACCCAAGTATTTATTAAGGAAGATGTACAAATTCTAGATTTCAATTTCGGTAGGAATAATTTACCTCAGAAATATTAATTCTATTAGGTGGTGTGTTCTGTTTTGGCTATTTGCACAGCAATAATTTATGTGCTTTCAATGCATAATAGCAATGCCATCCCATTATTGATTCAACATAATAGAAACAATAGCCTAACCTATCAAAGTAGTTTCTAGAAAACAGGTGGGATTCACTTTAATGTTTTCCAATTTATTTTAATATTACGTGTCAAATTTTAATTGGTCTAACTTTCACGTTACCTCAAAATTCTTGCTACCGAGCATGCCACGAAACCATTTTTTAGTTTGGAAAACTTTATTATTAGTGGTTTCTTTCTCAAAACAGATCATTTTTGTTCTTTAATAGTCCAACTTTACCCTTTTAATTTGTTGTCACAGTACAACAGCGGCACGCTTTATTTTCAAACTAGTTAGGGTCGGCTGTATAATTTTTTTTTTAATACAAAGAAAGTTGGAATCCACTGTATAAACACTTTTTGTAAAAAAGAATTTTGAAATATTAATAAATAGAAAAAGCATAAAATAGACTATTCTAATTAACTAATTTCTGCTTTTACCTTCATTTTTTTTTCATTTCTATATCATTACAAATATCCAAAAATTACAAATTCTTCGTAATAATTTTCTCCACGATTGACCTCTTTTTAGTTTGGCGCGGTAAAAAAAAAAGGTGAAAATATGATATCACCCTGTTATTTATTTATTTTGTAATTTTTACCCGTGACATGACTTCGATTAATTTCTCTATCGTTTTTTCTCACTTGACTTTCTTCTGGCTGTAGCTCATATATGGTGACCAGTCAGAAAGGTTATGTTGCAGATATGGGTCCCAATGGATCCACAATGATCCAAAATGCTTCCTAGAGCCCCATTAGTCGTGCAATTGTAAAAGTAACCAGTTTCTGAGAGTCAATATCATATCCAACTACACATTTTGTCGTCGACCCATTTTTCAAGCATCTATTTTGTGTATAATTGGCGCTTCAGATCCTGAAAATTTTTGAATACTCAAATTTTCTCATTTGGATTGAAGACCAGCAATATATGGCTTAAAAAGGCCTCTGGATCTTCATTGTATGTTCGTCTCCAATCTCGCATTGAAAAAACACAGACTCGATAGAAGTGAATATAAAATTTATGGACCTCTCATCCAGTGAACGATTGTCAAAGTATGTAACTTTACATCCAATAAATTACAACTAGCATTTCGTTTTTCAATTTTTAAAAATTTTCTATTTTGATGTTTAAACAGAGAATATTTGTAATCAGACATCTAGACCATATAAATTTTTTCGATTGAATGTCTCGGGTCTACAATAATAAATAAACAATTGAAATGACTAATCCATCACAATGATAATCCCCTACTTATGGAGACCAGGGCTTCTACCTGTGTCTACAATACAAACTCTACGCGGAAAAAATTTGAAAAATAAAATAAAAATGAAAAAAAATTATTGTCATATCCCGTAAACTTAAACCTCAAACCTCGAACACATATTGATTAACAAATTCAACTCAAATCTTTAGCTCAAGAGTAAAACTTCTTTAAATCAACTCAGAAACGCATCCATTAATAAAACAAATTCAATTGGGTAGAACTCAGAAACCTCTCAATCCTGGAGACGACTAGAAATTTATTTAATGGTTTTAACAAACAAAGCTAAAACATGAACCTTTACCTGTTTCGAACAGGTACAACAATCCTTAAAGCTATAAAAATATTGTTGATCCAAATAGAAAAGTTGTCTACAATGAAAATCCTGATGTAGACATTGTCAAATCCAATAAATTCTCCTGCGCTATCTTTGTAGCAGGAGAACACCCATATGCAGAAACACAAGGTGATAACATGAACTTGACATTAGCTGATCTTGGCCCAAGTACTATCCAGAATGTTTGTGGAGCTGTCATTAGCTGAGAGCTTCGTTCAAGGAATGAAGAAGGTCAGTCTCCAAAAGGTGATAAAGGAAAGGACCTCCTGGCGTCTCGGCCAAGTAAATAAGAAAAGGAAGACTGGACTAGGCCGTTAGCATAAGAACGAACGGAAGAAGGTGACCAGAAAAATCGAAATCGAGGAGGGGGTAAAAGGAGAGGTTTGATCGAGCAATCCAAGGCATAAGAACTTAGCAGTAGCTATCGTGCTACTTAGATTTCCGGCTTGCCACCTTGGCAACAAATACTAAATTGAAAAAATTTAATGGGTTTAAAACACTTGATTGCCAAAATTTTCTGTTAAAATATTAAAATAGAATTTTTTTTTTCTGAGTTCAAATACCAAATTTATAATTAACCCATTTAAAAACTGAATTAATCTGAAATTGTCAATAGAATTGAATTCGAAGGCGAACCTTAACAGAAAAAAAGAACAAAATTCAGAAAATAAGAGAGAGGATGATACTTTTTTCGAAGATACTAAGAATATTGCCCGTCAATATTATAAGAACCTATTCACTTCCTCTAATTCATCTGATTTTGATGATGTTTTAGATACAGCAAAGAGTAAAGTTACAGATGAAATGAATGCATCACTCTTAGAGCCATACATAAAAGAGGAGACTCATTCTGCCTTGAAACAGATGCACCCTTTTAAGGCTAGGCCTCATTGTATTGTATGCCTCCTTTCTTTCCAAATGTTTCCCCTGAGTTTTTAAATCAAACTTTTATTACCCTCATTCCTAAAATCAATTATCCGAACAAACTAAGATTGTCTCTCGTTAATCATTAATAATTTGGAACATCAGGTGGTCTCTCAGAACGAACTTATAACCAGAACCCTAAAGTATTTATTGTTAATTAATCAACGTTCTATCTTCTCATCCTCTCATGTGTGTAGAGAAGCAAATAGGGGTAGTTCGCTCCCTAGCTAAATTAGCTCTTTCTTTAGAATTGAATCGGTCTCTTCTGATTGTGTTTCAATTCAAGATTTAAATTCTTGAATCAATTTTGATCTAGGCATTTCTCAATTTGATTTTGATCCAAATTGGACCAATGATCAACGTTACAATGAAGGTTATACTCATCAATAAGTGGGCTTTTCTATAGTCAAAATCATATGATTTGAAAATCCAGAAACCAAAAAAAAAAAAAAAGAAAAATGTGCAAAGTTTTATAATATTCCTTTATGGGATGTTTGTAGAAATAATTGAAGCTTCAACTGCTACATTATCAAACGGCACATGCCAGGGCTCAGAACATCCACAGGCAGAGGAATTTTTAGTAATAACATGGAAGTTCTGACAGTCAAACTGAAAGACAAAGAACAATGGGTGAAAAGGAAAGACAGCAAGAAGGAATCAGATTATAAAGGAGAATGGACAAACTCAATTTCCTTAATTTCTTGTTGAACTCACTCTTCGAAAGGCCCTTGACTTTGGAATATTTTATTTTTCTTTTCTTTTCTTCCTTTTTTCTCCCTTTTTTTTAATTATATTTCTTTTTATTTTTTAATGTAAATTGAATCATGAAGATCGGCACAGAAAAAGAAGAGCTTGAAAATTAATAATGAACAATTCAGCAAAAAAAAAAAAAAATTAGTTCATGTTTCTTTACATGCAAGTATTACAATATACAGCAGCCAGAGCTAAAATCTCTGCTTTTGCAATTGAGAATGTATTGATTCAAATTTCAATGGCATCAGTCACAAGCAAAATATAAAATCCAACTCCCCAGCTTAGTAAACTGGTGGTGCATATATATGTCTGATTTAGGAAATGCCATATATATATATACATCCGGTAAGTTAGATGGGATAATAGAAACTTTTTATCTCTTAATAAAGAAGTTTAGAGTTTGAATCCTCGGTATAAAATTTCTTTAACACTCAGAAGATAGACTTTATCAAATATACTTTATGTAAATTTGAATTAATCAAACCAATGGACCGATGGTTTAAATCGATTAACGTATATATATTTATATAATTTTTTTTTATCTCACAAACGCATATTTCTCATCCACCTACAGATAACATAATAGGCTTAAGTAAAATTATTCAACTTTCATTTTATTTGAACAAAATAATTTTTTTTTAAATATAATAAGAAAGCAGAGTGACCGAAACTGAGGTTTCATACTTATTCTTGTAGAATATAAGGGGCTTCAATACTCAAAATCAAATGAAGTTGGGCTCATCTCTGTAGGAGACATACCCCAAGTACTGTAAGGCTCAAGTTTCCTTGGGAGCACAAGTGGCAACTTGGCATTAATATTTAAAGAAGATAGAGATGAGCTTCATAAATGGCTTCATAAATTTGGCAACCATTCTTTTAATAGCTTCATAAATTTGTTAACATTCAATTGCACGCATGATTTCTTTCTTTCTCACTTTTAAAAAAAAAAATCATAAGGGTTATCATAGTATCGAAAAATATATACAAATCATAATTTATCTTTTATATATTTATATCATACGGTAATATTAAATATATCTTAATTTGCTCCTTGAATTTGTTTGACAAAATTAAAAATGTCAGATTTAACCTTTTGGGCAATTTAGCTCTAGAATTTATATAAAAATAACCGAAACTGAGGTTCCGAATGCAATTCATACTTGTTCCCGTAGAATATAAGGGGCTTCAATACTCAAAATCAAATGAAGTTGGGTTCATCTCCGTAGGAGACATACCCCAAGTACTGTAAGACTCAAGTTTCCTTGGAAGCACAAGTGGCAACTTGGCATTAATATTTAAAGAAGATAGAGATGAGCTTCATAAATAGCTTTCATAAATTTGGCAACAGTTTTTTTAATAGCCTCATAAATTTGTCAACATTCAATTGCACGCATGATTTCTTTCTTTCTCACTTTTAAAAAAAAATCGTAAGGGTTATCATAATATCGGAAAATATATACAAATCATAATTTATCTTTTATATATTTATATCATATGGTAATACTAAATATATCCTAATTTGCTCCTTGAACTTGTTTGACAAGATTAAAAATGTCAAATTTGACCTTTTGGGTCAATTTAGCTGTAGAACTTGTATAAAAGGAATAAAGCTCAATTTGATCCATAAACTTGTTTAGTAGGATGAAAAGGTCAAATTTTAACCTTTTAGACCAATTTAGCCCTTCAATTTGTATAAAATGATTAAAAAGATCCAATTTCACTTTTTAAGCCAATTTAACCTATGAACTTATTTAAAATAATTAAAAAAGTATTTGACATTTTGAGTCAATTTAACCTCTAATTCTTTATTGTACTTACAATGTGAAAATCATTATATAAACATTTATTAAAACTATATTTAGGATTGAGCTGACTAATTTATTAAAGAATTAATTGATTATAAAATATAAAAAAACGATGCTCTTTACCTTGATTGATGATTTTGAGTTTATAAGTATGTATTAATTTGAACATTTTAAAATTGACCTCTACTATTAAGTTATTGTTTATGAAATTATTTTCTTATTGAATAAACTAAAGTTATAATGCATGTTAATAAATTTATTATATTTTAAGAAATGATACTTTTATGGATTTTAAATTTATATTTATAATTATTAAAAAAATTTGATATGAGTGTTCTTAACGTAGGACTAAAAGAGATGAAAAGTCAATCATATTAAATTAAATTATTTATTTATTTATAAAAAGAAAAACAAATTCAATGGTTAAATTGGCCTAAAAAGTAAAATTAGATTTTTTTTAATCATTTTATACAAGTTCAAGGGTTAAATTAGCCCAAAAGATCAAATCTGACCTTTTTGATCCTGCTAAACAAGTTTACGGGCTAAATTGATCTTTATTCCTGTATAAAATGATTAAAAAGATTTTATTTCACTTTTTAAGCTAATTTAATCTCTGAACTTATTTTGATTTTAAAATTAATAATTAATTTTAATTTACTATGATTGATTTTTTATTCATTTTTATTCTATACTAAAAACGCTCACATCAAATTTTTCCAACACTAATGAATATAAATTTAAAATCCATAAAAACATTATTTCTTATAATATAATAAATTTATAAAATATGCATCATAACTTTAATTTATTCAACATGAAAATGCATAAATTTCATAAGCGACTACTAAGTACTAGAGGTTAATTTAAAATGTTAAAATTAATACATATTTATAAATTCAAAACTATCAATCAAGTTAAAAAGAGTTACAATATACTTCATATATTAGTTTCCTATATTTTATAATTAATTAATTTTTTTAATAAATTAATCAATTTAATTTCAACCACAGTTTTAATAAATATCTATATAAGGATTCACATTGTATATACAAAAAAGAATTAGAGATTAAATTGACTTAAAATGTCAAATATGATCTTTTTTAATCATTTTAAATAAATTGAGGGGTTAAATTAGCCTAAAAAGTGAAATCAGATCTTTTTAATCATTTTATATAAGTTTAAGGGTTAAATTAGCTCAAAAGGTCAAATATAATCTTTTTGACCCTGTTAAATAAGTTAAGGGACCAAATTAAAATTTATTTCTTCATATTATCACTATGATATTTTTTATTTTTATATAATAATTACTCATGTACCGTATAAGATGGATATATTAAGAAAATTATGGTAACAAACTTGTTCATTAATTATAATAGGGTGTGTGCAAAAGAAAATGAACTATCTTTTTTAAACGGATGGAACACAGTTTAAGAATTTTTCATAAATGAGAAATGAATTTATAGTCAAAGTAAGTAAAAGAAATAATATATTAATATTATTAGGTCATATCATAAGTCCTAATTTCCCAATTAAAAAAGAATCAACTTAAATATCATATTTACCTAAAATAATCTGGCAAGTGGCAACTAGCAAACAATAGTGTCTTCCTCCATAGTCAAGCAGCTTGAAGATGCATGTTATTTTACAATTAACAATAGTGATTCTCTCCGACCAAGCAACAATCCGGACAAACATAAGCTGTCAATTAAACTAACCAAAGATTCCCTCCAAGCTTTTTTCTTTAAATTTTTCAGTTGACCAAACGACGGAACGCTTTTAATGAATTGATCCCATCTATTAACTCTGCCTCTGGTCCATTATATAAAACTTCCAGTTATTGTACATGAAAAGCAGAGAAACAAAGAAACGAAACAACAATGGAAGGGAATGATATGTGCATACCAAACTGCCCTTGTTGGCAATGCCAGCAAATACCGCAGCCACTTTACTGTTTCGCAGCCTCTTCTTCTTCCCATTTTATCCCACCATGCTTTCCTTCTAATTGTCAACGTAATGGGCTTACAATCATTGACTGCGGTGGTATTCTTAGCTCTTCTACCTGCCCACATAAACCACCGTCGCCGCCATCATCACCACGACCACCATTGCCGCCAGCATCCCCCAAGAAACGCACGGAAACTTTCACACAAAAAAGACAGCAGAAGAAAGATAAAGATGAATTTTTCGGATTGAGAGAAAAGTCTAGGAGGGAGATGAAGCTCAGTGGCGTCAAGTACCCCATCGACCCGGGCGCCAAAAAAATGCCGTGGAGTAAATAATTTTCTCTAATTCTTTCTGAAAATAATTAATTTCTCTGCTTGTTTGTGGAAAATATTTATCTATTCACACTCACTTGTTTATTTTATTTTATAGTTATTACTAGTTAGACATTCTGGAACCTATAATAATTATTATTAACACATAGTAATTATACCTTAATTATTTGAATTTCAATTTTAAAATAATATTCTTATAATTAAAAAGTTATCCATTTAGTTATAAAAAAATAATATTTTAAAAAATACAATTCACTAAGTATTATAAATATTCATATATATCAAACATAGAATTCTACTGTCATAACTTATCGAGTTGGTCCATCTTTTAACAAAATAAAATAATTATTTATATTCTTTTAGATAATAAAATTAAAAGAGATGATATATAGTTGATTTTGATAAAAAAAATATAAATTTTAATAATAACAATTAGTTATTTAATTGATTTGGACAGTTTGATAGAAGAGAAAAAAAAAATTGCGTTGATTATCATAAATGAATAATTTATTTAAGATGAGACAGTATAATATATAAAAAATAGAGAAAGGATTACTTAAATTGACAAAGCTTGGTCTCTCCATTTAAATGCAGGTAAGCCAACTGTTTATCTCATGGGATTTCAGGGCAGCCAAATTATTATTTGGACCACGATGATCATTCCCAACTTGCTTGCTCCTATTATGGGCGGTGGCGATGTAATTATCACTTCAATTTTTTTTTTAATTTCTCTAATTGAAGGGTCAGTTTAGCATAATTATATATTACTAAACTAATAAGAATTCTCTTGAAATATTATATTTAAAGCTGATTTGGAGGAAAATGATCAACTATTAATTTATTTGATCCTTGACTTTTTGGAGTGAAAATCAGTTGGAGAAAGCAGAAGCAATTCAGAGTTCACTCTTTATGACAGGGATAAATACACTCTTGCAAATTTGGGTCGGCAGTAGGCTTCCTGTGGTGATGCAAATATCCCAAGCTTTTACCATTCCTGCCATCAATATTGCTTTATCAACTAACACGACATGTAGTTGCACAATTAGTCCTCGCCAGGTTCGTCTTTTTTTTTTTCTGAATAATAATAATAATCTCCTGTTTGCACTAATTTTGAATTCTTTTTTTTCCCCCTTTCTACACTAGAGGTTCAAACGAACCATGAGACGTGTGCAAGGAGCAAGTATTATTGTGTCCTTTTTTCAGATGATAATTGGATTTTCTGGTCTGCCGAAGTATTTTGTAAGGTATGCACAATAATAATAATAATATATTTAGTTAAGTTAGGAGGTTTAAATCGAATTTTTGTTTTGGTGGTAGCCGCATTAGCGATGAACTGCTCTATCTCGTCAATGTTCCTTTTGTGACTCTAACTGGACTTGGGCTGTATAACCGTGGACTTCCACAGGTAAGACAAAAAGAAATGACTCGAGTGTTTTCTTTTTTCTTTTTTTGTCATTAGTAAGTTGAAATGGGAAATAATATTCTGAATTAGTGAAAACATGACTAAAGTTACGTTAGTTGACTAATTCAGTTGGTCTTGATACATATGCTCTCGTGCATAATTAATCAATAACTCATCAATTTTATTATCTGGAACTCTAATTTCAACACATTTCAAATTGGATAGGACTGGAACTAAACATTAAAGCCTTGTTTTGTTGAAAATGCTCAGAAGTATACTTCTAGGAAAGATACACTGTTTTCTTAGAAAACATAATTTGAATATATTTAGTATGCAAATCAAACTTTTGGAAAGTAAATTATGAAAGACAATACTATCCATAACATAAATTTAAATTTATTCGGATAGGTACATTCATTGCACTTAACTAAAATCAACGTGAATCAAATTTATTCAAATACAACCTACGATACAGTACAAGCTAGCCGTTGTTTTCCTTCCGTAGGTCCATCAACGTTAAATTTTAACGGAGAGTCCTTTAAAGAGGTCTAAAAGGCCTCACTCAATGGAAATTAGGAATTTATAAATCTAAATAGGAATCAGCACTAAATAGAGTTATTTACAGTTGAATATTATTGTAAATATTGATAAGGCTGAGAAGCAGTTACACTCTTTTGTTGTAGTTGACAAAATGCATCGAAATTGGAGTCCCAGCATTAGTTTTGGTGGTTTTCTCAAGGCTGGTGAGCCAAATGCTTTATCATTTCATTTTTTGAAACAATTCTAAGATGGATTTTCAAATTTATTTGAATTTTTATCAAAATATAATATTTCCTTTATCCCATTTTATTTACTTATCATTCTTTTTTTATATGTCTTATTTTCTAAATTTATACATTTAAATAATTATTTTTTGCCTAATATTTTCTATGGTTCTTAAAGCTTATGTTTCTGTAAGATATTTTCAGTTCCTTTCAAGATTTTGGAAATCAGGCAGAAAGATAGCGGAACGTTACGCTGCGACGTACAGTATTATAATAGTATGGATCCTTGCAGAAATTTTGACTGCAGCAGGTGCATATGACAATACAAGTCAACAAACTCGATTGAATTGTGGAGCAAATCGCGGTGGCCTTATTCGTGCTGCACCTTGGTGAGATCAATATGTTCTGATTCTACTACTTCAAACTCAATTAAATGGTAAAAAATACCTTTATTTCAATAAAAGGCAGGTGGGTCCGTAGACAATACATAGATAAGTAAATCTTTATTAATAATATTGATATATTTTTAACTAATAGGTGTGAAGTTGAAATAAGGTTAAGAATAATATTTTAAGTAAATCTTTATGGGCTATTCAAATTCATGTTATCCAAATAAGGTTATTTCTTATTCTTCATATAAAAAAATAATAAAGTTGAAAATTAATTTAAAAAATTAATTTGGGTCCTGATCATAAGTCTGATCTGGAGAGGGAAATATGAATATGTTGGTTGTAAATTTACTTTCTTCTTTTTAATTTGAGATGCCTTCAAGAATTGGTAAAACTTTTCGATTTTGGTTTTACTGCTTGCAGGATAAAGATTCCACGGCCATTTCAATGGGGCTATCCCACTTTTGAAGCTGGTGATGTCTTTTCAATGGTGGCTGCTTGTTTCGTTGCTGTTATTGAGGTTTATTTTTTATTTATTAAGAGCATTTTTCTATTTTTTTTTATATTAAAAGGAAACTTTTACATTGATGAGAGTTGAATCTGGTATTTATTTTTAAATAGTTTGACTCTTATACTATCCTAAGAGACCGATATTTTTTTTTCATCCGTTCACTTAATTCTATGGTTTAGTATAAGATCCAAAGAATGTAAAATTTATGGATTGTGAAATCAATCGAATTTTATAAATGAGGACTTTATGGACCTTTAAATCTTTTTGACGAACAGAAAACTTAATTACACTTGTACAATTAGACACAACGAAGTAGATGAAAGTTGAAAAAGCGTATGGTCCAGATAGTATCCCCATGAAGATCTGGAAGAGTCTTTAGATAGTGTAACAAAGTGATTCAGTATTATTCTTGGAAGTAAAAAGAAGTAGTCTGAGTGCAGACAGCATTTTGATACTGGTATATAAGGACAAATGAGACGTCCAAAGTTATACAAAAGTATCGTGCTATTAAACTTATGAGTAATGCAATGAAGCTCTAGGAAGAGTAATAGAATAGATTGAGAATTTTGATTTATGCTTGGTAGATCTACCATATAGGCTATTTTTCTTCTAAGAACAGTGAAATATGTTGGAAAAAGAAGAAAGATCTACACATGGTGTTCGTTAACCTAGAAAAAGCTTATGACAGAGTGTTGAGAAAAGTACTTTGGTAGATATTAGAGAAGAAAGGAATTTATACCAATTATATAAACACCATTGAGATATATATATAACATACAGTCATCGGTGGGGGATACAAATGGGTTCTCCATAACAGTCGGACTACATCAAGGATCTGCTTTGAGCACATACTTATTTACTCTAATATCGGATAAGCTAACCAGAAACATACAAGAAGATGTGCCTTGGTACATGTTATTCATAGAAGATATTGTCCTGATCGATAAAACTAATGAGGGAGTAAACCAAAAGTTGAAATTGCGGAGGAGAACACGTGACGATAAGGGTTTTAAACTAAGTACGTAGAAGGAAGATAAAATACATGCACTGCGATTTTGGTTCAAGGAAAATATAGAAAAGAGATGTTAGAATAGAAGGTACATTAGTGCTGATCAAGTGCAATCAATTCAAATATCTAGGCTCTCCAGAATGAGGTCTCATAGAATTATAGTAGAACGGATGAAATAGAGGAGTGTTCCAGGTATACTATGTTGGGCATCGACAATGCTATATGGTGTGAATGTTGGGCATCTACTGCGCAACATGTTCACAACATGAATATTATGAAGATGCGAATATTAATATGGATGTATATGGTCATACAAGGTTGTACAAGATTAAAAATGGTCACATTAGACAAAAAGTACAAGTAGCGAAAATTAGAGATAAAATGAGAGGACGTCTGAGATGTTATGGTCATGTATTACTTAAATCTCCACGTGCTTTGATTTACAAATATGATACTTTAATAGTGAAGAATGCTGAAAGGAGAAGAGATCGACCAAAAAATTACTCGGAGAGAAATTATCGCTAAGAATCTACTGTCTCTGAATATTAGTGAAGATATAGCTATAAACAAAATAAAATGGAAGCAAAAGATTTGGTGTATCAATTTCAAAGATTGTAATCTATTTTTTTTTTCAAAAATTTATAAAATATATACGTTCTTTCATTTAAATTCCATCGATCCAAACCATTTCGGTGTTTAAACAAGTTATAACAAAGTTAAACAGATATATGTCGACAGTTCAGTTTAAAAAAAAATGTTGGGCGACGATCATGCAGGGTTGAAAATTTCTTTATTATTTCAGTCCTGTAAAATTCGAAACATGCAGGTTTTAAAATTTCTTTATCATTTCAGTCGTCGAGTACGTTTGTTACCTCATCAAGATTTAGCGGCGCATACCGTATACCGGCACCTCGTATTAGTGAAGCAATCGGCGTGCAGGTAATTAACATTTAAAGGTCCTATGATTTTTGTGATCCTATTCATTTTCATTATTTACTTACAGTTACATTATAAACAAATTCCACTAAATATTATTGGATTTAATCAAAATCTCTCAAATTTCAATGTTTCACATAGTTGCAAAAAATAAAAAAAGGTTGAAGTTTTAAAGAACATATATATATATATGCAGGGAATTGGAACCTTGCTGGATGCAGTGTTTGGCTTGGGACTTGGCTCCACTGCTTCAGTGTAATTTCCTATACTTTGAAACTATAATATAATTGATCATGCTTGAAGTTTTAATGAGCTTAGTTGGAATTGAACAATGCTCCCTCAGCTAGTCATCTTCGCAAATTTTCCTGTGAGATAATTATGCACGGTTGGTTGTGGTTACAGTCAACATGCAGGTCTTGTAGGATCGACACAGATAGGAACTCGGAGGATTGCCTTGCTCTCAGCCATCTTTATGATTCTCATTTCCTTGATAGGTGCACTCATATTTTCACCCAAATATCTATCCATTGCACTGTTCATTCTTGTAATTAATATTTTAAATTTTTTTTATATAGTAAAATAATATAAATATATTTTTAAACATGTATATATAAATATGCGTATAATACAATTTTTTTTATTATCAAATTCGAACTAACTAAAATAATTGAAATTTAAATTCATTTTATTGAGTTTTTTAATTAACAGAACTGAATTCTCACCTCTAATTCATATCCCTTTCACACTTATATTAAGGTTTTTGATTTTTTTTTTCAAAGAAAAATGTAATATAAATACATCTCTAACAGGAAAACTTGCGGTTATTCTTGCTTCTATACCATTGCCAATTGTGGGATCTCTATACATTGCTTTCTTCCCCTTTGTGGGTACGTATCCTTTTTCCATGCTTTAATTAATTATTATATATAGTTTAATTTCATATTTAATTAAGCAATTAATTAAATTAACATAATGAATTATTTTTATCATATATAAATAAAAATATTCTCAAAAGAACTTGAAGATTTTGTAGTTTTTACTAGTTGTTGTGATAGCGAAGTATTGTTTTTGTATATTACATTTGAATTGAGTTTTGATTTGTACATATTTATGGAGTTAACAGTGGCAGGTGGTCTTGATGATTTCATATTATGCGACCTGAAAAGCTTCAGATCAAAGTCTATATTAGGCTTTTCTCTCTTTATTGGTCTCTCTGTGCCTCAGTATTTCAGTAACTATGATTTATTTTCTAGCAGTGGCCTTACTCAAACCAGCTCTAACTGGGTGCGTATACTTGAAGTTTCTATTTGTTATAATATTGCATTTTCTTTTCTTTCTTTTTTTCTTATTTTTATTGGACTACTAAAAAAATATCATTGAATTTCATTGTTGTACTTATTAGCATAATTCATTATGGTCTCCAATTTTCAAACCCTAATGACTTGGTTCTCATTTGACTCTGAGTTCAGTTCAAAATCGCAGTGGTGGTTATTTGTTCCTCTCCACCAACTGTTGGCGTTATAATAGCTTCCCTTTTTTATTTCACACCGCCGACGCCGCCGCCGCCGCCGCCGCCACAGCCACCGCCGACGCCGACGCCGCCACAGCCACCGCCGAAGGCTAGAGCGCTGGACGAGAAGAAACGAGACAAGAAGGATGGACCATTACAACAATTATTACCACCTCCCGTGAAGGCGAAGGAGATGAAGGCAGAAGATGAGATGGAAGAGATGAAGAAACAAATCCGACTTGAGATTAGAAAAACCTATAAACGGCCTTCTAGTCTCAGTGATCTGTTTTCATGATTCTAATTTACTTGATTTAAACCTTATTTTTATTTTTATAAGCTCGCGAGAAACTATATTTTGTATCTTTCAGAAACCTTAATTGAATGTTTGGAAAAGTATAATAATCGCATTTCTGAGATGGTATACGGTTTATTTTTCTACAATATTTATAATTTTTTAAGTATTTATTGTTTTTTTTATCAGCAAAATCATTTTTATTGATTTTTTTTTAAGACGGAAAAGAAGGCAGACGGCGTTAAGGATGAGATGGAAAAAAAAAAAAGTAAAAAATGAAGGAGATGAGGAAGAAACAAGTCTGACTTGAGGTCGAAAAAACCTACTCAGTGCCTAGCCTTAGTGATCTGTTTGCATAATTCCAGTTTAGTTAGCGTAAACACTGATTTCATTTATATAAGCTCCTAGCTACTTTTTGTATCTAGAAACTTTGACAGAATGTTTGGAAATGGGTAATAGTATAGAACGTTGATACAAACATCCAAAACTAACATTGTTATGTATGTGCTCACAGGCCTTAAAAGGTTTAATGTAACCATGTCCATCCATGTTTGACACCAAACACTTTTTAAATACTCTCAAATATGTGTTAGATACTTTAAAAAACGTGTCTATTTAATTTCTTGTTGCAGTGAGCAGAAATTCCTTTAATAATATTTTTCAGATCCTTGTGTGTATATATTTGAAATCTATAACATTTAATCACAAGCATAGCCAGTAGTATCTGTGGCTGCTTAATATATGCCCTATACAAGTTTCCTTTCCCCTATTTCGCCTTAGTTTGATAGACATTTTGCCCAAATGAAATGTAATAATTCAATTGACAACATTACTACTGTCTTCAGTGGCAAGAGACTTGTTCAGAGTTAAAAAGAAGGGAAGAACCTGTTAAGGTTCCAAGGCAGTGAATAGAAATCTTCGGTCCTCATGTCTTGATCGTATTTCCAGAACTTCTCCCACCAGTGTCTACCACTATCTCGCCAGGTTGAGCTGTGACTCAAACTGTGAGTGCAGTCCAAGAAAAATGCAACTATAATCGCCACTGTTGCCGGAGATGAGAAAATCACTTGCATTATGTTGTTGAACTGTAAGCAAACAGAAAATTAGAACTTCTTGAAAGCATTATGTTGCCGAATCATTTTACTTATGTGTAACTCTTTATTTGGTAAAATAAATTTGAAGTGTAGAATTCATTTATAAATGACAATTTCTATTTAATTAAGTTGAATTTCATGAAATTAAATTAGATATACAAGAGTGAAATAAATATTTTTACCCTTACCAAATATCAAAATAAGAACAAATATCAAAATAAGAAATTTCAAAAAATAACAAGCCTTGGTATTATATCACAAAACAATACATACCCAGATGGCATGAGTGTGGAAAGGGCCATGTCCAGAAATTAAGAGATATTCATTGAAGTATTGTGGCACGGAGAGGCCCATGAAGAGGGCAAAGCCAAGAATAAACTTTGACCTGAAGCTATTTAGGTTGCAGAATTGGAGAAATCCAAGACCGGCTGAAACTGCTCACCCCACACAAGTATATCACAATCAAAATCAATTTATGTACTATCTACCATCAACAGGTTTTTGGAATTACCAGGAACGAGAATAACTCAAATTTCTATTTAACAACATATCATAGAGCATAAAAACATCGACTTTTCTCAAGAATATTGATTTCAGTAGTCTTGCATGTTCCAATTTCAGATCATCAAAAAAGAGAGATTTAGTAACACATGTATCACAAGAAAATGATGATTTTCGAAGAGCTATAATCACGCTGATCTACAAGGTGACTGAACTCAAAAGGTTAAGACTCTATGCTTCAGGTTTCTCAGTGCATTCTTCACTAGTATGTAGACAAGAAAACATGATTTTACATTTTTTCTATATGAATTTATTTATTTATTTAAGAATGGAATATTGATCTTATAAATCCTGAACTTTGAACATTTAGTTCTATAAAATATTATCCCAAAATCTTTTAGTGGTACAAATTGTATCCAATGATAGGAATCATCTCATAAGGCATGTGTCTAAACAAAGTTGGCACTATATCGAAATTCTAAAACTCTCTAAACCCTTTGGCCTTCTTTTCTCCCTGAACACGCAAAACTACCTGTTTGAGAGCAACTCTTAGTAGGCTCCAGAAAGTTCAGCTCTATTCAAACTGAACTCACGTGGCTATGTTAGTATGCCAGTTTAGCGTCCACTCAGACACAAGTCCTGTCTTCAGGTACAATTGTTACCAATTATGAAGTCTAGAATAAAATTGATAGATAAAGTGAATAAAAATGAAATTTTGCCTAAAGTTCAGAATTTTCAGTTTTATACCCATACCCCTTTAAGAATCTGCAAATTCACCAAATAAGGAAGAGGCAAAACAAAATTTTAAAGTTCTCAGCTTTCCACTTCATTTCCTTGAATATATTTCATCCATATCATTGACGAAGACGTAGGGAAGGAATGCATACCCACGTAGGCGAAGAGAACACAGTACAAAGCCGCCACAATTGGTAAGGGTATGGAAGCAAGAATAGCCCCGAATTTTCCTGTTAGAAATGATCATAAAACAATTACAGCTACCATTGATTGGATAAAATTAAAGGCATTGTGCTAAGTTCTTGATTGCAAAATTACTTGAGAAGAAACGAGAGAAAGGAAAAAATTGAATAGCAGTAAAACTTCAACAATCAAATAAGACAGGACAAAATGGGATGTAGAACAGATCATTATGGTATACGCACCTAATACAGAAAAGAGGAGCATAAATCCTGCTGATATTTCAATGACTCTCCGACTTCCAACTCGTGTTAATCCCAAAAGACCTGCATTTTCACTAGAAGTAAATAACAGATAATTATTAGATCACAGTATTAGCAGAAGAGAATACTAGGAATAGGATATCCAGAAATTCAATGAACCATGGCAATCACGCAGAAGTATGTCTGCCTACGTGAATTGACAACAGCAGAACCTTCAATGAGCTTCAGAATTATTTGTGATTCAATTAAGATCTGGGAAAGCAATATACATTTTTCGTTCTTAATCATCTTTCAGCAGGATGGTTGTAAAGTTCAATTTTAGTCAGCAGAAATGTTTACAAAAATTTTACAAGTTAGGAAAACTCAGTAAAGAAAACATATGAAGCTCATTCAAGATTTTGCAAGTTGATAATTAATGCATGAAGCATGATCAAATGAAGAACAGAGTAGCATATTAACTCGTTTGAAAAAAGTTTCCTAAAACAAAAGACAAATAACTGACATCAAAAAGTTCGAAGTCATTACACTGAAGCAGTCAAACCAATTCCTGTACCACAAAGTCCAGCCAGCAAAGTTCCCATTCCCTGGATATTCATAAAAGTTAAAAGAATTGAGTGATAGAGACATCAGAACCAGAAATTACAGGTTTTAGAAGGTGATAGTGTGTGTGTGTGCGCACGTGTATAAAGAGAGAGATTGTCATTTGTTACCAGCCAACCAATACCACGGCTGAGTACAGAAGGTGGTATAGGAGTGGCACTCCCATATCTTGATGCTGCAATAATTGTTCCAGTAGACTGCAACCAAAATGTAATGAGACCTTAGGATATTAAAAATGACAAGGGGGTAGATATTCACTAGCAAATATCGAAGTATCAATCAGGAGGGTACAATCAGTCGTAAAGGAAGAACATGAACAGAGGACCCTCTAACTGAAGACATTTATGCAGGTAAATCCAGCTTTATTTCAGAAAGGCATTGAGATTGTATCCACAAAAAACCATCAAGAAACAAAAGTTTAATCTTCTCTAGTGCATCTAGCTAATTCTGTTATATCGAAATGTTAAAAAAGATGGAAATCCATGAGCATATTTTAGATCTGGCTGCATCCTTGCTTTCCGCAAAAGTTGAATTAGGTGAATCATTATATTGAGCATCAATTAAAGGAACAAAAAAATATTCCAACAAAGGAAAAAGTATTACCTCAACAACAGCAACAAAACAAGCAGCCATCATTGCAAAAACATCACCAGCATCAAAAGTAGGACGTCCCCAGCGAAATGGATATGGAAATTTTATCCTGCATCGAGTAAAGTAAAATATAATTAGTACTAGTGATTCCATAATTCTGCTCAGGAGCTATAGAGTAAGCTAAGAAGAAATGTAAACCAGTAATCGAATGGCAAAAGTATACAGATAGAGTGAGTTCTTTTTCAGATGGATACTACTTGGCACATTGTAAACTACAAGTCATGAACCTCAAAAATGTAATAGGTACGTCTAAATTGAAATTCTCAATAAATGGAGTAAACAATAGGAGTATATTTCATCCATTATATGGTAATTAGAAAGTTAAAATGTGGGATAAATGAAAAAAAATTTATGGACTGTTGAAGTTGGCAGGTTTGTGGCGCCAACATGTTCAGCAACTATCTATCAAAATTTAATTCTCTAAATCCTAGAAAAAACTCAAATTAGATAAATATACTGGAAAAAAATTGTCTGCCAGTTCAAACTGCTTTTCTCAAGCCCCTACTGGTAACTTTGGTAAACATTACAGGGCATATTAGATCCACCACTACATAGTAAACCATCTCAGTAGTGCACATTCTGTTATACTTTAGGGCCAGAGCAGATGAACTACCCACTAGATGAAAGAGCACAGCATATGCAAAATTGAGGGGAAGTAGTGTAGAACTCAATATTTGAACTAAGTAAAGCGAAGCAGTCAAATAAATCAAAGCTTAGTTGTTAAATGTAAGCTCACCAAGGACCAGCACTAACAAGCCCTGAACGATCAGTACGGCAACTAATTTGCGTGTTTGGAGGTTTTTTATCATATGCACCAGCGACAGTCAAAATTTCCGCATAAACCCATACAACTGCTACTGAGAATAGGACTGCATATCTAATCAATATGGCTCCTCTTGATTCCATCATATGAGGAAGATACTGCAATAGTAATCAATTACAACTTACAAAGTCAAGATAAAACCTTGAGATACGCAGGTAAAATTATTTCCTGAAATCAAAGATAAAAAAATTAAACAGAAGTATTATTGCATTTATATGCAATTTGTAATCTTAACCTTCTAAAATTTGATTATGGAGGGATTCTCAGTTACACCTGCTAAATTAGAATGAAGTAAGGGCAGAAGGCACAAGACAGGGATGTTCAAAAAGTCCACTTCATTTCCTTACAAAGGACCAATCTAGGGGCCATATCATAGCTCCTCCCTTAGGATTTATCTTGCTAATGGAACCAGAGTAGGAATGCAAATAGAGATAGTGACAGACATTCTTGTTCATATCCCATCCACTAAGCAGTAATAACACAAGATATGCATCACAAACAGCACCACAGAATCACATTTCAGCATGTAACATGTTAATTGACATTGAAATCTTTTTGTCGAAGTTCCATGAACAAGAATTATTGAGTACGTTACTCACCTGAGATAAGACGATCACCACAATCAATGCTGGAAGTCCGATTTCAATGCATCTTGCCAGCTGCATCAACAGAAAGGTTATAATAAACAAATGGTTTAACAGATAAGGTCAACCAGGCAATAAAAAATCATAATGAGCCATCTCCATACACTAAAACGTCTGTTCCAGGAAAACTAACTCAACATTGACTGCACCTTATATTGCCTTCCATTTGCAATTATATGAAAAAAAGTAAAATTAGTTACAAAGTGAGATTTCCAAAGAACCCAGGAATAAATTCGTATAAGCTCAGGTTACATCTCAATATCCAAAGGCCTCACTACAATAGTTGTTAACCAAAAAGAAGTACAGAAATGAACTGAAATCAAACGGGCAAGCATTCATTTAATCTCCTCTGATTTCTGCACTTCTCAGTAACAAATCAAACAAATATGATCAAGTTTGGCTTTATCATCAAAGAGAAAGTGTTTTCAGATTGTCTTGAAAGATCTAAAATATAAGAATTATTTGGAAGGATGTAAATACTGGCTGTTTTAAAGTTCATTCATTACTTAATGACAATTCAAACAAATATGACAAGTTTTGATTCTCTTACTAAACAGTACCAACATTTTCAACATGAAAGCCTTGATGCATTATCCATAGTATAGATGTTTGAATTTGAATTTTGGTTTTTACACAGACAATTATCAAGTTTTGCGCCAGAATTTTTAGGCACTCTTACTTGTGGGAATCCATGTGCATAAAGACCTAGTCCAGTGAGAGTCACAAGAGGAGCAGCAGCAAGAGGGCTAAGAAATCTGCATCACCATCCGAAAAAGGCTCCTTAAAAGAACTAGATAAAAAATCAGGATATCTTTAAACAATCATGATACTATGCCACAAGTAACCTTGCGAAAATTCTCCAGAAACCAAAGAAACCAATAACCATTTGAAAGAACGATGCAATAATAAGTGCTCCTTGTATAGCTCTCATGGATTCTTCAAACCTCTGAAAATCATCAAGAAATATAATATCAAGATCACTAGCTCAAAAACACATTGAACTTAACCAATTCAACCTAAATATTTACTTTCACCATTTGCTTTTTCAATGTACCAATTAATTGTTAGCATTTTCTTACATATTCTTCAAGACTCAACACAACCACCAAAATTAAAGCATAGGCATACATTTGACAAACTTAGTAAACTAACCTCATGGGGACTGAGGAATGCAAAATTACTATAATTGTTTTTTGACAAGGCAATAGAGATAGCAGGGATAATGAAAGCGTAGGATCCTCCAATCACCACAGGAAGCCTCGTACCAAACCAAGTTTGTAACATTGTGCTGATTCCGGCAACAAAGAGCATAGTGTTGATAACCTCAGCCTTTTCCACCTAATACCAAAACAAAAACAGGAATAATTAGTTCAAAGAACTTATACAAACATGAATTCAAATTTTAGAACTTGCTATATAGAAGTATTGCACCGGTCATTACATTGCCACCACCCATCAGAGGAACTAGTACTGACGAAATTATAACAATAGTTCCAAGCATCACTAGATAATGCTGAAATCCCAAAACAATAGCCTCCGCTGCAATCATTGGGGAAAGTTTTATCAAAATTATTTGTGCTAGAATTTATTGACCATTACAATTCATCATTAATATCCAACCAATTACTCGAACAATTATGTTCTTGAATTTTCCAAAAACGTACAAATATGAAGTCAAATTTGTAATTCTTTTATCCATACGAAAATGGCCACTCCAATAATCAAATTCGTTATTGTAACTTTGAAAACGTTACTTCTACAGTTCCACTTCTAGTTTAGGAAATAAATAACTTCAACTTGTGAGCAATATACAAAAAACTAGCCAGTTGGCTAAAATTAAATATGCGATTGCAACAAAAGGAAAATATAAACTCTAGTGCTCGAATAATTTTAGAGAAAGAAAAGGTAAATCTATAATTCCTAGCAAGTAAAGCTCTGTTTGATTAAAAAGAAAATGCAGGAAAACAAGAGAAAAGGAGGGAAACGCTTCTGAAATATAGAATTGTAATTAATTTGCTGAAGTACCAAGATATCTACTGGATCCTTTTTCTTTGCTTTTCCTGCTAGGAGGATTATATATATATATATAAGAGAACAGGGAAGAAATATACAGTGCACAAAGTCCATTTCAGGCGATTTCATATTTTAATTTTAAGAAAAACCAAAAAACACGAATATCGTAGAAATGAACATTTTTCACTCATTTTTCAGTCTTTTTTTCCCGCACTTTTCTCGGTAACCAAACAGAACTTATTTCATCAAAAACAAAATACGAGGCTCCAGCAATGGCATCGGTATTACATTGATCATTATATATCGATATTTTCGATTTTTTTAGGAAACAAAAAAGAAAGAATGACACAGAATATGAAAGAATCCACATTAGAAAATTTCGAGGAATCCTTTCTATTTTTTTGGGAAATTTAAAATGAGAAGAAAAATTATATATACTTAAAAAACTAGAAAAATATGAACTGAAGCAAAAAGATAAAGAAAAAAAAATAAAAAATAGAACTAAAAACCGCGGGAAATTCGTCAACAGTGACAGGAGAATTTGAACTAGAAAAATCACCGAAGCTTCAGTCAAGCAGAAAACAGAGTACATAAAAAGTGAAACAAAGTTCATCGGAAAAACCATGCATATTTGCTAGAGTTTAGAGACAGAAAAAGAGTACGCCAAGAAGGAGCGCTGGAGACACAGAAATCGACGCCAGGGAGCTGGTCCTTGATGGGGAACGGAGCAAAATCATCCGCCTTAGCACCACCAGGTCCACCACCCACTGCCATTATCTCTTCCAATAGCCTACTCTTCTTGTCTCTACAAATATAAACAATGTACTTTCTCTCCCGCTCTGCACGTCAAAAAGAGGAGAGAGGAAAATGGAGGCGTTAGGCGGAGACTGTTATGACTAAACGAAGCATTAGACTTAATTTATAATGTGGGTTTTCCCATTTTCGTTCTGGGATTTTGTTTGTTGGAATTTGAGATGCAGAAGAAAGTGGAAGAAGAGGAAGGATTTTATTCTTCCATGGAAAGCTACCAACCGCAGCTGATTGATAGTGACCTCCTCTTTTCTTTTCCTTCTCTCTGTGCTGTCACAGACAGAACGTCAGTCTCTTCTTCCCTGCGTGAGTCTAATTTTTGATTTCTTGTCAATTTTGCCCTTCGGAATCTTGGACACTACCCAACAACAAATCTTTTTTTGTATAAACTATAAACTATGAAATGAAGATGGAAATGAACTTTGTTTGATTTGTCAATAAAATTTTATTTTTAATGATTTATTTATATTACAAACCAAAGAGTTAATCAAGAAGTTATTAATGAAATTTGGAAGTCTTTATGCTTTTCCAATAATTTATTCTCATAAATTTTACATTAATTTCGATAATACTTTAACTTAATATAATACATTTTCTAAAATTAAAAATATTTATTTTTTAAAATATAATTTAATCTCAACAAGTTCTAGTGCTCCAACGGGATAACGTGTATTTTTACTAAATACAATTAGCATTTAACATGTAAGTATGATTCTAGAAATATTTGCTAGAGTAAACAATACAATTGTTTTAAATATATATTTCACAATAAGTATGGTGAGGATGGTTGACTTAACTATGACTTTTCACCTTCTGTTGTTGGCCTACAACCATCAACCCTTGAAAAATAAAATAAGTAAATAATAAATAAAAGCTTCGTAAGAAGTAATTAATTTATTTATAATTTAAATTTATGTTGAATAACATATAAATAATCCAATCCGAGTACAAAACGGCAAATTCATGTGTTGACTTCATGCGCTTTTGCGTCCTCCTTGGGGTGTTAAGACCTTTTCTTTTTGATTAAAAAAATTTCAAATTGCTATTAAAATAATTAATGAAAAAAAAAATATTATTTCCATATGAATTCAAATTATTAAGATATAAAAATATTGAAATAAATATTAAATTATTTTTACCTTGATTGAACAGTATATATTTCTCATATTTTGCTTCATGATCCTGCTCGTATAGAGCATTATGCAATAAAAATAGCATGAATTTCCAATCTTTGGTTTAGATTTTTAGACTAATAAACTTGATTAAGTGATTTGTCTTAATATTATTTTGTATTTATACATCTAAAAACTCTATGGTTTGAACTTTTAATTTTTTTTTTTTACTCACATTTGATTGGTGGACACCCAAATATTTAGAGAAGCAACAATTTATTTACTTTTTATTTAGCAAAAGAGAAAATTATAATACGATCTCTATAGTTTGCAAAATATAATTAATTCCTCCCTGTCTTTTTTAAAATATATTAATTTATTTTTATGTTATATTTTCGTAATATTATTGGGTCACTCCATTCAACAAGAAAATACAGAGGTCAAATAAGAGATATTAAAATATTATATTAAAAATATTGCAGTTTGATTCCTGTAATTTGAAAAATACAATTAGTATATTTCTGTGCGTTTAAAAATAAAAAGAATATTTTTATTATTTTATAAGATACATAATGAAAAAAATAAAAAAATGGACGAAATGATTTTCTAATCCGACAGAAGAAAAATATATGGATATTTTAATATATTTAAAAAAAAAGGGTTAGTTGTATTTTATAAATCAAAGAGATCGTATGCTAATTTTCCATTAGCAATAGCATGAACCTAGTTATTGTGCATTATATTGATTAAATTTACCTCATTTCTTCCATCAAATACCAATTATGTATACAGAGAGTAGAAAATTTATAAATGAAAAATATGCAAAAACCATAGATAAGGCTGCTGTCGCACTAATCGATTAGGAGAAACGGCAATGATGAATTTCAGAACCATAATTAAAATAAATAAATTATAATTATATATCCCTTAATAATATTAAATAAAAAAATATTTTTAGTATAATTTTTTATAGTAAAATGAATCACTTTAATTTTAAATTATACCCAATTTAATAAATAAAATATTATTTTTGTGAATCCAATTTAATATTTTTTCTCCAAATTAGACTAATAAGTAAATATTAATTTTTACTTGTATAAATATTAAAATACAAATAATCTATTCATCTCTAAAATAAAACACTTTTATTCATTTATATAATATTAATAACAAGTAATGATTCCCTAAAAATAAAATGATGCAATTTGATAAAAGTAATAATATTTTTATTATATTAACATTTATATAATATTTGACAAAATATTGATACAATTTGATACAAATAATAATATTTATATAATATTAATAACAAGTAACAAGTGAAAATATAGGTTCAAAGAAAATAATATTTTTATTTCTTAAATTTTGATACAATTTGAAATTAGTATGTTATTGTAACTAAAATTAAAGTTTTAGGTATTAAAAAAAAATTAAATTTATGGTACAATTAAAATTACCCGTAAGATTTTCAAGGATTTAACCAATATAAAAACAATAAAAATACTAATCAAATGATTGATTATTATATAATGGTTACCCAAATTACTTATGATTGATTGAAGGAATGCTTTTAATTTATTTTGTTTTTTATTATGAGAATATTTTTATCATACGCATATTTTATTTTTTATTGGTTTAATCAACAGATGAAGTTATATATCCGGTCTAATTAAGTCTACTCCATTTATTTTAGTGAATTGTGAGTACTTGATTTGGGGATTGACTTACTTATATTAAGTCTATGAGTACAATCATGTACCAAATTAATGAAAATTAATTTTTTTTAATTGAATTTATGATATTTTCAATCATACAATGAAAAAAAAAGGATAAAATGGAAATAATATCTGAAAAATTGTTTATTTTCATTGGACTCAGCACTAGTTTTCTTTTGAGAAGTTTATGTTTGTGCTACATGCACAATTTTAATAAATATTAATTTTTAAAATTAAATTCAATTTTAACACTTTAATTTTTATTCAAATCATTTTTAATATTTATATATTTATTTATAAATAAATATTTTATAATTTGCAATATTCAAATTTAATTTAATAAATATAGTTAAATATTTTATAAATTTTAGTTATGATATTTAAACTATTTTTGATTTTAAATGATAACTATAATTATAATAATTAATGGAGAATCAATATTATAATATAAATAATTATTTCATTTTCTCAAATTATATATTTTAAGGAAAATTAATGACAATAAGTAAAGAAAGAATTGAATTTATGTATATTGATTTAGTTATATGAGTTGTCTTATTTTCTTAAAAATTTATTTTTCTAAGAAAATGATTTTTCGTAGAAATATTGACTTTAGATAATCAAATTGCTCCTGAAAAAATTGAATTTATGTTTCATAGGTTGAGTAACTGACTAAAATGAATTTACCAGTCACCACCTTGTAAGCTAAGAAATGAAATCTATGATTCTATGAATGGGAGTCTTATAAATATCTTGGCCAACAAATACGAGATGATGCCAACATGGCAACATAAATGACATATCCGCAAGAGGAGGTGGATTCAAAATCAGCGCCGGCGGCCGCCAAGTTAGTGGTGGCTGCGAGTCAAGCCTGTTGATTTTCATTAAAATAGGTTAGGTATCCAATATAATGTGTTCTCTTGCAATAAGTTAGATTGTTCTTTCTCTTTCAATTACAGTTGGTTCATCAAGTTGTTGATTTTATTATATTTTTTTTGGTAGACATGGCGATTGATTTGCAATTTATAATTTGCAACTTGCATGTAACAAAATTGAAGAGATTATTTCATTTTTTTTAAGATAATATATTAAGATTTTATTAAAAACTTCAAACCAATATAAATATTTCAATGATATGACCCTTCGCTTGAAAAATAGACATAAAATAAAAATTATTATAACTAAAATAATTAATATTTCACTGATCTAATAAGAAATTATAATCAAAATTAGAAGGCGAGCTCGAAAAAAACATAATTTCATTATTCATGAATTAGTTGCTTATTGCGAACGCAAAAGATCTGAACCACTACCCCAGTGGAGGAGTAGGCCGCACTACCAGGCTCAAAAAGATAAAAATCGTCGTGTAATTGAAAAATTCTCCACAAATTGCACACATGTCCAAATAAAATAGAGAGACCATAAACTTCACACAAAATAGAGACAAAATACTAAACAATATCATAAACATACATATATGCCAGAATAGAGATAGATATGTAATTTATTAATCGAGAAATATAAAAACTTGCAACAAAATTAAAAATATAAGGAGAAGCTGTCGCATGAGACAAAATAATTTATTCAACTGAAAATTTATTTTCTAAACACAGAGTCGATTGAATTGGTGAATTAGAGTCGATTTCCTTTGAAATACTTAAGAAAGAGAATTGAGGTGTTGAGGTGTTTGTTTTTTTTATAATTCACATAATCAAATTTGAACGCCGAAGCTATTTGAATAGAAGAACAATCCTTCTTCACGTATAATGCAACGGTAATTTGGAAGCGTGAATATTTTGACTTTCGGCGGAAATACAAATTTTGACTAATAATTTTTGGAAGCAAGCATCAGGTCAGTGTTACAACAACTTAACCATTTAAAATTTTTCATGTGAATTTTTTTCTTTATTTAAATTATATAAAGCAACGGTAATTTGACAGTGTGTACAAAGTTGTTGTCCAAATTAGGTTAAGTGTCTCTTGTGGAAGTCTATTAATTTGAGTTAATACTTAAATTAAATAAAATTTTCTGAATATTATAAGTGAATCAAATTTAAACTTTTTGTTGATAAAAAAGACTGAACGAAATTCAAATTATTTGATTATATATTAAAAAATAAATTATACTAAACTAACTAATATCGACTAAAATAGAGTGGTTGGAATTTATTTTACTTTAATTAAAGATATTGGGCTCGAGCTTTAATTTAGAAACAAACAATATCATCATGCCATGCACGGTTAAAAAAAAGTACAATAAAGTAAAATTTAGATTTTATATATATATATATATATATATGCAACTTATAGATTCCTGAATGAAATTTCATTTATTATGCTGTGAAAAAATATTAAAAAGATATATCGATAGTAGAAAAAAATTAGTGTGATTTTTTATTATTAAAGTAAAAATTAATAAATAGACGTGTTTAGAACCATGGATTAAAAATATTAAAATTTACAGAAATAAATAAAAAAAGTAAAATGAAAGGTGATAAAGTTCATTAATTTGATTTATTTTCAAATTAATGTAAAAAAATAATTAACTCGCTATTTCATTAAAATTCATGAATAAACAATTTATTTTAAATAATTAAAAGTTGTATAAATCCTCAACTTATCATGTTATTAATACTAAAATTAATCAAGTATATTTAATATAATTTAATTCAATCATAAATCAATTTATTTTCAATTAAATATAAAAATAAAAATTTATAAATTATATAATTTATTTATATCATTAAAAGTTATAAATTATTATTTAACACGGTATTAATTCTCTAATATTATATTAATTAATTACATTTAAGAAAATTTAATTCAATCATAAATTAATTTATTTTCAAATCAATATAAAAATAAAAAATTAAGTCATATACATGTCATTAATGTAAAATCCTACGTAGCAACCCCAAGAAAAATTTTATATGCTATATATATATATATATAAGAAAAATAATCTTTAAAATAAGAGAAAAAAATTTTGAGTAAGAACTACTAACCCTATACACTGTTAAAGATAATATATTTAAAAGCATGAACCAATATACTGTTGCTAATAATACACAAGAATATAATGATACAATTTATATATATAGTATTTCTAAAAATATTAAAGTGTTTTCTAAGGGTAAATAATTTAAAATTAAAGAAAAATTGCATTACTACACAATTTAAAATAAAAAACTGAAAAAGTCTAGATAGGAAATGTTAAAGATATATTAACGGTCGTGAAATATTCCATAATTTTATTTTAAAAAATTTTAAATTTTAATTAAATGAAAAATTTAGATTTCGATCTCATAAACTTATGTGCCCGAATAATTCTAGTTTAAGCTTGAATTTGTAGTTGATGGGAAACAAATTTCTCTCTTGCGCCAGAGAAATGATTAATTCTAAGAAGGAAAATTGTGGAGTTAGACAAGGGACCATGTTATTTACCAAATTGAAGATAATAAATAAAATTATATATACAGCGATAGATACTTTGAGTCAAAAGGAAAAACAATCGATACATCGAAGTTGTGAATAGTAACATTTGGAATGATTGTTTAAGAATAGCCTTTGTGGTGACAAACAATCTGCTTATGTTTTATTCTAAAGATTTTAGAAAATTCAATGTGTTATGATTTTTGAGTTTCATGGGAATGTTTTGTTGACAACTTAAACTATCAGATTGAGTTTGACTATGAAAATAGTGTTAATAAGCTGATATCACAATTGTAAGCAAAGCACGGGCTTAATCGAATTAGACTTATTATGGGTTTTGGTGGTTTTAAGTCTACTCAAGCTCTAGTGTCAGTCCAACCCAAGTAATTGGTCGTGACAGGTTGTTAGAGGAAAATTTTGTTATTTCACAAGATTAAACATTTATTATAAAGCAATACATTTATACATTAATTGAATAATTCATTATTATTAAATTTTATTATTTTTTAAAATTAATAATTAATAATAATTACTTAAAGTTATTAATACATTAAATAATTAAATCAAATCAAATAAAAATACTGATTTAAAATAAATCAAAACCAAATCAAACCAAATAAAAAACACTAACTCAAAATAAATCTAAATCAAACCATATATTGATTGTTAGCTCGCGAGAATTATCCCTATATGAACCCATTCGAACTGAAGACAATCGAATGGTACGAGGCCAAAGAAAATTCTAGAAGCGTGTGCATTCTAGAAGCGTGCATCGGGTCGCGTGTTATCTAACTCTATAAAACCTTTCACGCCATTTTTTTTTTAAAAAATTAAAATTAATTATAAGAAGTGCCACGATTCAATAGTAAGGGGCCAAATAAAATTTTTCAAAAAACTTAAGGGTCAAATAAAAAAAAGTCAAGGGAAAATTAGAAAGTAAAATAGCTCTTTCTCTTTAGAAGAGCCACTACTATTGATCATAGACAACCACTATTATAATTTATCATTTTTATGCATTTTTTATATTTAATAATAAAGTTGTATAAGACGTGAAACTTTAAAATTGAAAACATTTTTATACACTTATAAATATCAATTTTAATTATCTTTTAATTAATTTTCAAATTGCAATTATACAATGAATTATGAGTTAGCACGAAAATCTTTTTCAAAAACTAAATTATTTTTAAGAAATTTATCCATCGATAAAAATGGACATTCAAAATTTTAAATTTATTGACAAGAAAATAATAATAATTTAATTTTAATTGGTTATATTGATTTTCTTTTTAAATTTAAATTCTATTGGATAAACAAGAAAGCATATGATATATACTATATAAGATATATATTAAATACTGAAAAAAATATAATATATTTAATAATTTTAATTTTATTGATCGAAAAATAAATATAATTTAATTTTAAATTAATTGTATTAATTTTTTATTTAAATATAAATTCTATTGGCTAGAATAAATAATTTTAATATATACTAAGGTACATATTAAATATAGTAAGATACAATATTTTTAAAGATTTTAAATTTATTGGTTGAAATAAATAAAGATAATTTAATTTTGATCCATTATACTAATTTTCTATTTAAATTTAAATTCTATTGGATTAAATAATAAATTATATTATATAATAAATAATATATGTTAAATATGGCAAGATGGAAAAATTGACGGGATAAAATAAGAAATTATATGGTATAATATTAATTAGTAATCTATTTTGTTGCATAAAGAGTTAATTATTTTATATCAATTTAAGTTACTGAAAAATCTAATGCTATTTAAATAAAATGATTAAATAACAAATGATATATAGATATCTACATGTCACAACCCAAAACTGTGGGCCGGACCGACACTAGAATTTAGGTAAGTTTAAGGCTCCCGAGACCCGTAGTAAGCCTAAACTATAAAAATTCATTTCTATTATCATTTGACTGACGGAATAGTAAGCCCATATTATAACATTATTCATAATATAACCAGAGTTTACATTTCTAATCCAGCCTTAGTATTAATACTGTTCACAGCTTTGGCCCATATCCATTTAATAAAAATATATTCTCATGTAAATACTTATTTGTCATAATATGATCAAACTATTCCTATCATATAGTCTCCAAATATTCAAAAAAAACACTCCACAATTTATTTATAACCATATGATAATTTCTTTTACATAACCAAATATTAATTAAACATCCTAATTGCGAAGTTAAATAAAATGTGCGGAAAGCCACAAATATTAACAGATAATTCATACTAACATATTCGGGTCTCTGCGGAGAAGGAAGCAGAGTCTTATTGTCACGACCCAAAACCGTGGGCTGGACCGGCACTAGGACCTAGGTAAGCTTA
>CANUEX010009578.1:0-13145 GCA_948099535.1 Jatropha multifida
TGTGATTTTATAAGTAGAATTCTAGGATTAGACATGAAACTAATGCATTAAATCATGCTCCATCTATCTTGTGTGTTAATTTTTGATTTTGATGAATATTTCTCCTACTTTGAAGAGGTTGGAGAACCATCCTCAAAGGGCAAAGAGAAAGCCAAGGAATAGAGTCTTCTAAGCTTGTTTAAGCTTAATTCAGAGGTTAGTGCAATAATACTTTCAATTTCCTTAAGTTGTAATTTTTAGGTTTTGATTGATTTTTGAGAATGTGTGTAAATTGAGTTGGAAAATTATTCTTTGATGGCTTTATTGTGATTTTCCATGATTTAAAAGCATGAAAGAATGCTTGAATGAGAAGAGGAACTTTTGCTCCCTCTTCTCTCAAGTGTGGCCGAACCTTCCTTAGAGGAAGGGCTTGGTTTCTTGTTTCTTATTTTGATCTCCTTTGATTGTAATTGAGTTTGAAAGTGGTTTTCTCTATGATTTATGAAAATAATAATGGAAAGAAACCATTTCCTCTTCATTCTCCATGGTTGGCTGAACCCTTGTTGGGTGAAGGGCACCATGTTCCTTGTGATTTCTATGCTTGATTTAAACTTAAATGAGTTTATTATTAAGTAAATTGTTGGTGGTTTAAACCTCTCTTTTGAATTTTGGTGTTTAAATATTTTAGTAAGACTTAAAGAAGGTTTTGAAAGTATTAAAAGAGTTTTATGGTTACTTGTTTGAGAAATGGATTTAATGATTTTCAAGTGTGATTTTAAGTTGATAATTAGTACTTTTAATGGAGGCATTACGAAAGAAAGATTTTTGCTTGAAACATGAATTGATTTTGTTGGATTTTACAAGTTGTAAGTTAAGTGATTTTGAGATAATAAGTGTTAATTTTAAAATGTTTTTGGATAGGAATTAATGAATGAGAAATGAGACTATTTGTGGAAGAATGCATTTATTTTGGGCTCTACTATACATGATTGAAATGTGGTATGGAGAGATGTATTGCGATATGTGAGCATGCTCGGGTTATCAGCCCATTCTGTTTGGTGGAGCTATGATCATATGCTAGGGTTATTAGCCCTTATAAATAGGCGGACGCGCTTATTATTTGTGGTAGTTCTTGCACAGGCCACGATGGTGCTTTCATAGGCCACAATTGTGTGATTGGTGGGTGGTGCTTTAATAGCCACAGTGGCGCTTCCACAGGCCACGATTGTATGATTGGTGGGTGGTGCTTTCACAGGCCACGTTCGAATCTGCTTACATTCATTTGATATTGGTACGAGCCTTACAAAAAAAATGGAATTTTATTTCGTTATAAAGAAACTGAAAACATATTGGTATTTGTGATATTTCTTGTTTAGATTGAGTTTGGTATAAATTTTAAGGTGTGAATTTCTTTATGGTTTTTCAAAATATTCGGATTTAACTAATACATCTTCAGTGTTTAAAATATATTTGATTTGAGATTTATTACTTGGCATTTCTTAGTTATTTAAATTTATAATTATTTAGCACCACTGAGTCTTCCACTCAGCACGTTGATTTTTATCACGCGCAGATTATAGGCTGTGGGTGCTACGCGAAGACCCAAGAGGTAGCATGAGAGTAGAACCATAACTTTTGGGTAGAATCATGTAGTAGGATGTAAATTGTGGCATGTATAATATTATTGTATAAAGATTGAGGTTGTAAATATTGATTTGTAAATTAATGAGATTGGTGGATATTCTAAGTATTATTACTTAATTATATGTATGGTGTATGGATGATGATATATATTTTATTGAAATGAATAGGTTTATAATATTGATGAGGGAACCTAAGTAAAATGGATGAATATTTAGAAGTGCTTGGGACATATTGTGTTGAATTGGAGTTTTGGGATTTAGAGAAATTATATTGGAAGTGTGTATATTTTCTTTGTGTGGCAAGTTAATTTTTAGAGAAAGCTCTTGTGAAATTTTCGTAGGAATTTCTTTAAATGTTATTTTTAAATTTTTAATTACTTGCCTCCTTATGAAAATTTAACCACTTCTAATATGTGATCTAGAGTTAGTAAGTGATATAAGACGGTGCTCCAGCACCGAATGTGGCATCTGCTGTTTGGTTCCTCGGGATTGGGTGGCTGGTGTTACAGGGGGAGGGGGAAGTGTGCCTTTTATAGGCAAAGGGGGTGGCTGAGTCGGCCTAGTCTACGCTTGCCACCCCAAAATCGGCATTGGAAACCTATTTTCTTGTCCCAATGGGGAGTCCCGGCAGTAGCCTGATCGGCACTGCCGCTGGGGTGATCGGCGTCGCCGCTCAGCTGGCCAGCGTCGATCAGGGAAAATTACTGGAATGCCCCTTTCCTTTGGTTTCTAGGTTTTTGGGCTTCTAGGAGTCCGATTGAGCTGATTCTCGCGCCGTTGGAATTATAGTGGAATTTTCTAGAGCCTGGTGTTGAAATCATGTTCAATAGTATAGCTGGATTAGAAGCAGCTCTGAGTGTTCAAATCATACACCTAATGGTTTATGAAGACCCATCCTAATAGTCTCTCAAGCATTGAAGAAATGGAAGATCAAAGAATAAAGTTTGGTCCCATATCTCCAATGCTTATATCAATTGGCTCAGCAATTTGAGGAATTATCATTCCACTACTTACCCTAAAGCAAGAATCAATTTGCCAACGCACTAGCTGCTCTTGCTTCCATGGTTGATGCCAACCCTAACATAGTCATTAAGCCCTTGATTATTTAGATGCATTAACAGCCAGCCTATTGCTGTAGTCTCTAACTCATTGATGGTAAGCCTTGGTATTCGGATATTCAAACCAAGTTGAAAAAGGAAGAATACCCTAAAGGTGCTTCTAAGTTTGACAAAAGGACCCTCTGGGAATCATCAAAAAGTTGTCTTGGCAAGGATGGCATTCTATACAAAAAGACATGGAATCAAGCACATCTCAAGTGCGTGACTGAAGAAGAAGCTCAATAGGTAATGGAGTGGTTACATGGCGGAGAAGAAGGCTCCCATATGAATGGAATGGCTCTAGCCTATAAGATCACCAATCAAGGCTATTACTGGCTTACCATGCGATCAAACTGCATAAAATTTGTTTAGAAATGTCATAAATGCTAGATTTATGCCAACCTCCAAAAGTTGCCCCCAATAGCTCTTCACCCTATCACCATGCCATGGCCATTTATGACTGGGGAATTAAGGTGATTGGTAGAATCTCACACCCCAAATTTTAATGGTGTAACGGTCCTAGGGTCTAGGTAGGCTTAAGACCATCGAGCATCTCGTAGAACCTACAACACATACATTACTTATCTTGATTATTTACTTGAGTGGGCCATAATCAATTTATTTACTTCTATTAAATTTTCAGAATCACTGAGAATGTAACAATCTAGTTTTTCAGTGTCGTGAATAGTGATTTACCGGTCTGTGAATAGTACCATTGGTCCGAGACTTGGTATTATTTCAGTCCGAAAAAATTACTACATGTGTCTAGTATGTTATTTAATATTTTTGGAGCATGTTTGCACGATTTAGGTGGGTAGAGAATATTTTATGAATATTTTTGAAGAATTGTGGCAACTAACGAATATTATTTTTATTGTGGTATATTAAGGAATAAATGGTGAATTATTTTTGAGAAGTTAATTTAATTAAATTGTGGAGTTAAATAATATTTAGAAATGAATTATTTGAGGAATATTTAGAGCCATTGGATGAGATTACCTAAGACTTAATCTTAGTCATTGATTTAGCATGAAAAAGGAAGCAAAGTTTGACTTTGCTACTTAGTGATCTACACATTCTCTTTCTTCTTCCTCCCCACTCTCCACGCCATTCTTCTCCTCTTCCTCTTCCTTCATTTCTTTCATTTTTCTATCACAATCTCCATTAAACCACCTAATTAAATCATAGAAAAGTAATCAACTCTTAAGGAATAAGTAGTAGAAGCTAGAAATTGGAGTTCCTAAGCTTTGGTTTTGGAGTTGCCATTAAAGGAGGTAAGTTGTAACTTTTGGGTTTTGTGATTTATTAAGTATAATTCTAGGATTAGCCATGGAATTCATGCATTAACCCATGCTCTTTTCTTTTCTAGCATTAATTTTTTATTTTAATGAGCTCTTTTCCTACTTTGAAGAAATTGGTGAACCCTATTCAAGAGGCAAAGAGAAGGCTAAGGAGTAGAGTTTTTAAGCTTGTTTAAGCTTGAAAAAAAAAGGTTAGTGCTCTACTATCTCATTTCCCTATTCAATTTCTCAAGTATTCCATTTCTATGTTTTTGATGAATTTCTGTGAATGTGTGTGAAATGTATTGGGGATGAGATTTTTGTGGTTTTAATGAGTTTTTCTATGAGTTTTAAGCATGGTAGAATGCTTGGAAGGGAACGGAATCATCCCTTTCCACTCTAACTAGGAGTGGCCGAACCACTCTAGGTGAAGGGCACCTTATGCCCTTTGATTTTTATGCCAAATTTGAACTTGAATGGGTTTTGAATTGTGTTTTCTTATGATTTATGGAATGAATTTGCAAAGAAACATTTTCCCCCTTTGATTTTGAGTAATGGCCGAACTATGTTAAGATGAAGGACATCTTGATTTCTTTGATTTTCAAGCTTGTTTTTGACTTAAATGAGTTTATGAATAAGTAATTTGGTAATGGTTTAAAGCTTGAATTTGAATTCTAGTGTTTAAGTATTTTTCATGACTTAAAGAAGGTTTTGGAAATGGTAAATTTGGATTTATGGTCATGTGTTCAAAGAAATGGATTTAATGTTTTAAAAGAGTGATTGTAAGTTGATATTTAGTAACTTGAATGAAGGCATGATGAAAGGAAGGTTTTTACTTGGAACATGAGTTGATTTTGATGGATGTTTTAAGTTGTAAATAAAGAAATTTTGAAATAATAAATGTTAATTTTATAATGTTTTTAAACAAGGATGGGTGAATGAGAAATAAGATTTATGGTGGGAGAATACATTTATTTTAGGCTTTGCTATACATGATTGATATGTGGTATGATGAGATATATTTTGATGTGTGAGCGTGCTCGGGTTATCAGCCCGTTTTATTATGTGGAGCTATGATCATAAGCTAGGGTTATCAACCCTTATAAATAAGCGGACGCGCTTATTATGAGATGGGGGTGGCGCTTCCACAGGCCACGGTGGCGCTTTCACAGGCCACGGTGGCGCTTTCACAGGCCACGGTCGAATCTACTTATATTCTTTATGTTAGTACGAGCCTTAACTAAAAATAGAATTTTAATATATTATAAAAAGAAAAAGAGGACTCATGTGTGTTATAACCTTTTTATGGTTTTCATAGAGTTCAAATTTAATTAAAGTGATTTTGGTATTTATTCTATATTTAATTTGAGCATTTAAAAGCATTTTCGGGAATGGCTATTTGGCTTTACGTATTATTTTCATTGTTGATTATTTAGCACCACTGAGTCTTCCACTCAGCGCGTTGATTTTTATCACGCGCAGGTTGTAAGCTATGGGTGCTACGCGAAGACCAGAGAGGTAGCATCAGAAGAGAAGTGTAGTTTTTTTTTTTGGATAGAATATGTATGTAATGTAAATTATGGCGTGTATAGACTCATTGTAAATAATATTGAGGTTTTAAGTATTTCAATAAATTTTAAATGAAATCGGTGGCCGATTAAGCATTATTATTAGATTATTTGTATGGTGTATAAATAATGATATATTTAGTTATCTTGAATGGTTACTAATATAATGAGATGATTTGATCGTATATTTTAGAAGTGCTTCCTTATGATTTGAGTTGAATTGGAGTTTGGGGTTTGGAGAAAATTTGTATTGGAAGTGTGTATATTTTCCTTGTGTGGCAAGTATATTTTTAGGGGAAATTTTTGCGAAATTTTCATAGGAATGTCCTTAAAATTTAACTTTATTTGTTTTAAATTTTTAAATTACTTGCCTCCTTATGAAAATCCAACCACTTCTAATATGTGATCTAGAGTTAGTAAGTGAGATAAAGCGATGCTTCGACGCCGAATGTGGCATCTGCTGTCTAGTTCTTCAGGATTGAGCGGCGGTTGTTACACTTTTTATTATTATAAGGAGATCTCTCATTTTATTTCTCCATATATGGTAATTTCCGTCATTTAGATTAATCATCTTGCTCGTCTTAGCCTACATAACTTATTTATGGAATTTGTGAATAGTAACCATATATGTAAATAGTAATCGTATATATGAATAGTGATAGTAACAATATATGTGAATAGTAACAGTAGATGTAAACAGTACCGGGCTTAATAGTACCAGACCATATAACAATAACTCCAATAGTAACTATTCACTGTAAACTTTGAGTTACTATTTTATTATTTATCACTTTGTTATTTCTCTAACTGCTTTCTGAGCAAAATCGTCATAATTTTCTTTTCATCATGGTATATTTATTTTTGAAATATATCCACGGATTCGGTATCGGTCTTTGACTAGCTGAATTTTAAATCAAGTAATAGTTCAAGAAAAAATTCTTTTCTGATGTGAAATATCAGTTTAGGCTGCAACCACAGTGCATACTTAAGAATTTCTTGATTTATCACTTAATTTGGCTGAAGCCTTGGCTCTGATAACACTTGTTGGGCCCCGCAAAAGAATTAAGAGAATAATTATGAAAGCAAAAACAATAAGATATAACACACAAAAATTTACGTAGTTGAGCCTTAATTGTTTTAGGGCTACGTCGCGGGACAAACTCCAAATATTTCTTCCACTATTCAAAATAGTAGGCTTACAAAGAGATCAATACAAATGGGATAAAAATAATGGCACTCATAGTGTTTCCAAAAACATCCAAAAATGATTTCCTTACTATTTCTGTCACTTCCCATTTTAGGAAAACTTTTCCTAAAGTTAAACTCTCTCTTTGTTTTTCCTCTGGTGTGACCTCACACACTCTAGTGTATCCTTACACATTGTGGTGTATCCTCACACAGTTTGTTGAGTTGATCTCTACTCCTTATATAGAGGATTTTAAAGTATATGAAACATGTTCGCCAACAACCTGCTGCAGCACTTCTTTCTTTAAACCTTTTTGTCTAAATAGCCTACAATATTGACTACTTTTTTTTCTTATTTTCATTGATGTGGGTCCCACTTGAAGTGGGCACACTACAACATTATTCATACTGGATTCAAGATGCATGTCAGTGGTCGACGGTCAATTTATTACATGCTCAAGCCTTCAGCTTTTAAAGGGTCTGCTCCCATTAATCTTTTTAGAGTGTTTGAACTAAGTGCTTTGATGGACTTTAGGTTCCATGAAAATTTTTTTAGTCAGCATTATCTAATTTGGTATGGTTATGGCGGTAGACTGAAATGGCTAGAAATGTTCCCATCACACATAACCATTCCTCTTCTCAAGTATTCCACACTTCCAGCTGTCTATTTACTTTCAAACAAGTTTATTATTCCATAGATTAGTTAACAATATCTTTGTTTTAATAGATAAATATGACTTTAAATTTTTGAAATACTCATAATTTTTATTTCTTGTAACACCCACCGCCTAATCCCAGAGAATTAGACGACAGATGCCACATTCGGTGCTGAAACACCGACCTATTCTCCTAATTAACTCCAAAATACACATAGAAGTAGTTATGTTTCCTGAGTGATTCAAGTAATTAAAATACAAAATATAGGTTTTAGGGAAAATCTTACGGAAAATAAAATTTAAGAATAAAATAAAATTTCGCAAGAGCTTCCCTTAAAAATTAACTTGCCACACAAAGAAAATATGCACACTTCCAGTATAATTTCTTCATACCCTAAAACTCTAATTCAATACAAAATGGCACAAGAACTTCTAAATATGCATCCATTTTACTTAGGTTCTCTCATCAATATTATAATCCATTCATTTCAAGAATATATACATCATTAATCATTCACCACACATAAAATATAGAATTAATATCTCGCCGATTTCATTAAATATAATCTCAATATTTACAACTCCAACATTATTTATAATAAGTCTGTACATGCCATAGTCCACATCTCTATACATATCCTACTCAAAAATAAGAACTACTCTCTGATACTTCACCTCCGATCTTCAGGTAGCATCTGCCGTTCACAACCTGCACGTGATAAAAAATCAACGCGCTGAGTGGAAGACTCAGTGGTGCTAAATAATTATAATTTAAGGTAACCAAGAAATAAAACACAACACCTTTTAAAAACAAATATTCAAATCATAAAATATATCGAACACCGAAATGTGCTAATTAAATCCAAATATTTTGGATAAACATAAAGAAATCCACATCTCATAAATTTTTACTAAACTCAGTATAATTTAGAAAATATCACAAATAACATTATGTTTCCAGTTTCTTATAATGAGATAAAATTCCATTTTTATTTTATTAAGGCTCGTACTAACACCGAAAGAATGTAAGCAGATTCGATCGTGGCTTGTGGAAGCGCCACCCACCAATCACACAATCGTGGCCTATGAAAGCACCACCCACCAATATCACACTCGTGGCCTATGGAAGCACCATGCGTGGCCTGTGCAATTGTGCAAGCACTACCACAATAATAAGCGCGTCCGCCTATTTATAAGGGCTGATAACCCTAGCATATGATCATAGCTCCACCAAATATAATGGGCCGATAACCCAAGCATGCTCACATATCACAAAACATCTCATCATACCACATATCAACCAAGTATAGTAGAGCCAAAATAATTCCATTCTTTCACAAATAAATCTCATTTCTCACCCACCATTTCTTATTTAAAATCATTTCATAATTAACACTTTTTATTTCAAAATATTTCTACTTACAACTTAAGAAAATTACCACATTCTCTTTTTTTATACTTAATAAAATAAATTCAAATGGATATATTCAAAATAGATATACTTAATATAGTATAAAAGTACTTAAATAAAGAAATTTCCAGCATTTTCATAAACCTGACCTTTGCTGTGTTCTCAGGGTATAAATGAAGTTCTAGGACTTGAAATTGAGTGAAAATTAATTCATTATAAAGATAAGGCAAAATGATACAAATGTCATGAAGTGACCATAGTCCAGATCATTCTCTATGAGGGTGAAAGAAACCTAAGAACACAGACCAACAATCCAAACACGATTCAGCACAACCAGTTTTGGTAGAAGGATCATAAGTTGAGCTATAGGTATTCAAATTAAACAAAAGAGGATGATTTATAAAGATAAGAAGTATAAATACAACTTTTATGAAGAACGCAAGATATTATCTCGCCATTTTAGTGGCCAAAAGGGACAATCAATTCGGATTTACAATTGAGACACCATAACAGAACCAGTTTTTGTATTTAAATCATAAATTGAGCTACAAGTATTGGACTTGAAAATAAGAGGATGTTTTGGAAAGATGAGAAATATAGCTACAACTTTCATGAAGAAGTAAAAAGCAAATGGAAATGATAAAAGGGTCGAAAATGACTTCCAGTCCACCCTAAGTGCACCTCTAACATCAAAATTCATCAAAAACCTAAAATTTAAAACTTAAGAGAATGAAAGGGAAATTATAATATTATTCCACTAACCTTCAAATTAAGCTTTAAAATGCTTAGAAGACTTCACTCTAAGCCTTCCCTTTCCCTTTGTTTGAAGGTTCTCCAATCTCTTCAAAATCGGAAAATATTCACATTAACATCATAATTAACAAAGAAAAGGAATGGAGCATGATTTAATGAATGCCTAATCCTTGAATTCTACCCATTAAATCATAAAATTCAAATTTCACAACTTACCCCTTTTAATGGCAACTTGAATTCTCCAAGCTTTTAATCCCCAATTTCAATTTTAATTACTTAGTTCTTAGAGATTAATTGTTTTTCTTTGATTTAATTAGGTGGTTTTGTGTTAATTTGTGGAGTAAAATGAAAGAAATGGAGGAGAAAGAAGAACGTAGAAATGGCGTGGGTGACGGAGAAGAGAGGAGAGAGAAGGTGTAGATGAAATGGTGATAACCCATTAAGTAGCAAAGTCAAACTTTGCTTCTCCATTTTATGCTAAATCAATGGCTAAGATTGAGTTTTTAGGTAATCTCATCCAATGGCTTTAAATATTCCTCAAATAATTCACTTCCAAATATTACTTAACTCCACCAATTAATTAAATTAACTTCACAAAAATATTTCCTCATCTATTTCTTCAATATACCACACTAAAAATTAATATTCACAAGTTGCCGAAATTCGCCAGAAAATAATATACATAAGTTGCCGCAACTCTTCAAAAATATTCATGAAATATTCTCTACCCACCTAAATCATGCAAACATGCTTCAAAAATAGTTAATAAGAAAATAGAAACATGTACTAATTTTTTCGAACCGAAATAATACTAAGTCCCGGATCGGTGGTACTATTCATAGATCAGTAAATCACTATTGACAGTACCCAAAAATTAGTCCGTTACACTCCTAAAATAAAGAAGGAGATCAGAGGGTTCTTAGGCCACCTTCAATATATCAGTCAGTTTATCTCGTAGTTGACAGACACCTGTGAGCCGATCTTTAAGAAGTTGAGAAAAGATGCCCCAAAAGCTTGGGATGACTAGTGTCAGAAAGCCTTTGAATATATCAAAGCCTACTCAGTCCTCCGGTTCTCCAGTCTCCCAGACCTGGAAAGCCACTCCTCCTCTACCTATTAGTAACAGATGAAGTCATCAGGGTTATGCTGGCACAGGAAGCTCCAGATTCCCACAAGGAGAATTCCGTCTATTATCTGAGTAAGCGAATGCTGGAAATAGAATTGAAATACAGCAAGATCGAACAACTATGCCTAGCCTTGGCATGAGTTTGCATCAAGCTTCAGCATTATCTCTGCTCCTACACCACCCACGTCATCATTGACCAGAGTCTCTTGAAATTCCTTATGGAGAGGCTAGTTCTGGACAACAAGATGGCCAATTGGGCTACTATCTTTGCAGCATTTGATATGAAATTTGTTGCAAAGAAAGCAATCAAAGGCAGTATGATAGTAGATCACTTGGCCGCATCTCTCGATGATGCCGATGTAGCAGACGTCAAGTTTCGAGATAAAGACATCCTGCATATTCAGATCGAACAGTGAAAGATGTATTTTGATGGGGCCGCCAACCATCAGGGTTATGGCATCAACATGGTCTTAGTAGCTCCTAATGGAGAACAACTACCCTTCAGTATTAAGGTGACATTCCAGGTCACTAATAATGAAGAGGAGTATGAAGCTTATCGTAACACCCGCCGCCTAATCTCGAAGAACCCTACGGCGAGCGCCACATTCGGTGCCGGAGCACCGCCTTATACCATTACTACTTTAGATCACATATTAGAAATGGTTAGATTTTCATAAGGAGGCAAGTAATATACACACTTCTAATACAATTTTCTCCAAACCCCAAACTCCAATTCAACTCCAATCATAAGCAAGCACTTCTAAAATATACGATCAAATCATCTCATTATATTAGTAACCATTCAAGATAACTAAATATATCATTATTTACACACCACACAAATAATCGAATAATAATACTTAATCGGCCACCGATTTCATTTAAAATTTATTTAAATACTTACAACCTCAATATTATTCACAATGAGTCTATACATGCCATAATTTACATTACATACATATCATACCCAAAAAACTACACTTCTATTCTGATGTTACCTCTCTAGTCTTCGTGTAGCACCCACAGCTCACAACCTGCGCGTGATAAAAATCGACGTGCTGAGTGCAAGACTCAGTGGTGCTAAATAATCAATAATGAAAATAATACGAAAAGCCAAATAATCATTCCCAAAAATGCTTTTAAATGCTCAAATTAAATATAGAATAAATACCAAAATCACATTAATTTAATTTGAACACTATGAAAACCATAAAAAGATTACAACATAAAGAATGTAAGCAGATTCGATCGTGGCCTGTGAAAGCGCCACCCCCATCACATAATCATGGCCTGTGGAAGCGCCAACCCCCATCATATAGTCGTGGCCTGTGATAGCACCACCGTGGCTTGTGGAAGCGCCACCCGCCATCTCATAATAAGCACGTTCGCTTATTCATAAGGGCTGATAACCCTAGCATATGATCATAGCTCCACATAATAAAACAGGCTGATAATCCGAGCATGCTCACATATCGCAATACATATCATCATACCACATGTCAATCATGTATAGTAGAGCCTAAAAAAAATTGTGTTCTCCCACAATAAATCTTATTTTTCATTCACTATTCCTTATCCAAAAACATTTTATAATTAACACTTACCATTTCAAAATCGCTTAGTTACAACTTACAATGCACTTCAAAACCCTTTATGTTTAAAACCAAAATCACACTTTCTTAATTTTACATAATCATTGCTTAAAAACACTTAAAGATCAACATCAAAATGGCCAAAATCATGCCTTACCTACTAAGGTAGGTTCGACCTCATTATGAAAACCAAGGAGAAAAAGCTTTCTCCATTAAAAGCCTTGATTACCAACACAAAAACATTACTCAAACTCATTAAACTCATTACTTTAAAACACTTAATCATAAAAACCAATTTACCATTTCAAACCTTCTTTAAGTCATGAAAAATACCTAAACATTAAAATTCAATTTGAAGCTTTAAACCACCACCAAATTACTTATTAATAAACTCATTTAAATCAAAATTAAGCTTGAAAATCAAAGAAATCAAGATGTCCTTCATCTTAACATGATTCGGCTATTCCTTAAAATCAAAGGGGGAAAAGGTTTCTTTCCAAATTCTTTTCATAAATCATAAGAAAACACATTAAAAAACTCATTCAATATCAAATTTAGCATAAAAATCAAAGGGCACATGATGCCCTTAACCATGAGTGGTTCGGCCACTCTTAGTTGGAGGGGAAATGGATGATTCCCTTCCCTTCTAAGCATTCTACCATGCTTAAAACTCATAGGGAAACACATTTAAGCAACTAAAATCTCATCCCCAACACATTTCACACACATTCACAAAAATTCATCAAAAACCTAGAAATGAAAAACTTGAGAAATTGAATGGGGAAAGGAGATAGTAGAGCACTAACCTCTTGAATGAGCTTGAATAAGCTTAGAGAACACTAATCCTTAGCCTTC